>JABBWB010000340.1:0-44476 GCA_016628085.1 Suillus occidentalis
TCTTGCATGCGATGTACATACCTTACCAATCAGCTGACGCAGTGCGCCACGCTGTCATGCCTCTGCACGATGACACTGAAGTAAACCCCGTCCAAAAAAGCCTCGCCTTGAAAGACCCCAACATTTAGTTAGAAGATGCGGCGCGTAAAATGACAAACCAACCTTGTATTTTGTTGTCGTAGTTCATCGAGGTTGGGCTGGATGTTAATCTGCTGCCCCTCATAGCCCGAACTGTGCGCTTGGCAGGCTCGAACATCCCAGGCTAGCGTCACAAAACCCCGACATTAAGACAGAAGACGTGGCGTACAAAATGACAAACTAACCTTATATTTTGTTGTCGTAGCTCGTCGAGGTTGGGCTGGATGTTAATCTGCTGCCCCTCATAACCTGAACTGTGCGCTTGGCAGGTTCAAACATCCCAGGCTAGCGTCACAACTACATGCCTATTGTCAGCACTGGGGGAGTTGTTGTCGATGGTGCAATGGCCAGCTTTGCTTGCATTACCTAAGCACGCAGGCACAGCTTGGTACTGCGCTGTGGGTGCTTAGCACCCTTGGGCTGTAGGCCGAATTAGTCCAACACAGTCCAGCCATATAAATATTTACCCAAGGCTAACATTTGTTCAGTGATTGCGAACGAAGTAAAAACAGTCCACGGTTGCATGTCACAGCCGGCGCGGGGCAGAATTATAATGTATTGCCAATTGATCTTCAAATAGGTGACTATTGTCACTCTCAACATCTTCATCTTCCTGCTACAACGTTGCCTTATCCAGCATCTTGGTGATAGGTTGCAACAAGACTGTCACAATTACACATTTGGTGGATTTCATCTAAGTAAGTCCGGGTATCCAAAGGTTTCTCATGTGGAGTACCATTCTGATAGTTCTTATGCGAATTTTACGCTAGATAAAGCTGTCTAAGAATTTATCTTTTTCGGGTCGGTTACCTGATGTACCTGGTACCTGTTTCTCAGGATCATGTCGGTCACTGTAGATTAGTGAGATCAGGGACACGACACTTATAAGTAAAACGTACCTCGCGACGGCTCTCTAGATAACTAGTACTTTAGTTGGGGCATACCAAGACTCATTGATGTGTAAGGTATAGGTTCTGCGTCGCCATTCCATGATTTGCCAGTGCAAAATAGAGACTGGCCAGCTGAAAAACACCCTGATGCCGTGATGGTCCGTCAGGCTGAAGCGGTTCAGAAGAACTGACACGACGTGACGTGCTATGATTAGTATCGGCGCCGCTCATGTGACAATGGCGGGAAACTAGACGAACACTTGTAATTATAAGGAACTCGCTGACTGTTCAGGTGGTGAGCTCGAAAGACGGCACAGATGATGATCGATGATCCACCGTGGACCATGATCCGCTCCAAGGTGCAATCTCCAGGCTTCGAGTTGACTATCATGCATGGCAGCTAGGAACCCTGACTGCGGCCGCAGGATCTCGTAATGACAATCTAAACTGTCCGCAGTCGTTATACTTGGCCCGGGTGCGCTTCTGGACGGGACCAAGGCTTCAAGTCCAAGCGCAGTCGTGAGATTAGACACGCGCAGCATATATACAGCATCGTATAAAAACACGAACTGTGCATACTGTACAGATCTAAGAGTCAGTCCGATTCAAAATAACTCAAATTCCTCTGTTGTCCGACCATTACATAATAGGTTTGTCTCACCATTGAAAATAGTGGACTCAAAACCAATATGTACCATATAGGTCATGTCAACCAAACCCGAGTCGCACCCCCATGTCGTGCTCTGGGGTGTTGCCAAACCACCCGATGCACCTAGCTCCTCTGGCTTCTGCCAGAAGCTGGAAGTATTCCTCAGGTTTAGTGGCATATCATACGAAGTGGGCGAGACAGTCCCGATGAAAGCTCCCAAGGGCAAAGTTCCCTTTGCCGACATCAAACATGACGGGAGAACTGTCGCTGTCGCAGATTCTCATTTTATCATCCTCTATCTCATCGAGAACGGGCTCATTGAAGATCCTGACACCGTCGCTGGCTTGACTCCCGCCCAGAAAGGCGAGTCGAGAGCATGGCAGGCGTATATTGAAGAAGTGCTATACTCTGCAATCGTTCGAGATCGGTGGTACATAGACGAAAACTATGCAGTGACTTCCGAAGAGATATTTGGGAGCATGGCCTGGCCCATCCGGCCGATGATATCTTGGTTTTTTAGGCGGAGGGTGATGCAGTCGATTTGGAACATCGGGGTAGGGCGCCACTCCCAGGAAGAAGCTCAGACTTTGCAAAAAGAGGCTTTTGAGGCTCTCGAAGCAAGGATGTCGAGCCGTTTGTATTTCCACGACAGCGAACAACCAACGCGCATTGACCTTATCGTCTATGGTTTTCTGGCCAATACACTCGCAACGAGTGGGAACCCGTATTGGGCGAATATGGTGTTCAGGAGTCCCACCCTCCTAGCATTCACCAAAAGGATGACGACTTTGCTCTTCCCCGAATACGAGTCCCTTTTACGTCGCATTGAAGAAGCCGAAGTTCTGAATTAGTAGCAGCAGGTTGATGGGACAACAGGAAGAATTTTCTATTTATTGTTGGTCCACCTGGGTGTTTCATGTGGTCCGTCGCTATGCTGGAGTAGACCATCCTTTCTCCCGTCTGTGAATGATTATTGCCATGACATTAATGTACACTTCAAATCCTAGACCTGAGCATACATAAAAGAGCCGACTGCCGCGGGTCGGTTGATTGCACATTACGTTTCGTAGTACACAACAATTATCAATTTTGCCACTTCTCAAGCGCTTAGCCGCAAGTTCTTCAACACTGCCAGCAATAGCGACCAAGGCGGCGCCTCAACGTCAACGAGCAGCGACGTGCAAACTATCTGCTCGCTCGACTGACTGTAAGTTTTATCGTTCGATTGAGTGCTACGTGTTGTTAACCTAATATTCGATAGCAAGCTTATCGTTCGCAACATTATTTAGTAGTACTTTCCAGCCACTCCCTTCAGCTATTCCGACCAACCTTTTCTTGATTTCAGTCGTCCCAGTCATTTCTGTTGTAATCAACATCATACCATTCAACCATGTCCCAGCAGCGTCGCCCCAATATCCTGCGAAAACGACAGACGCTGGGTGGTCTCTCTGGATCCGTGATAGTCACTGACACTTCACCAACCGCAACCGCTCTCGTCCAAAACACCACACCGATATATAATTCAGGCTCTGCGACAGGAATTCAACTCGCCTCCTCGACGCCGTCTCCATCACCGACTTCGTCATCAGCTGCATCTGCTGTAGCTACCTCCCCCAGTTCCTCTTCTGATATATCATTAAGCACTGTCATCGGCGCATGCGTTGGTGCATTCGTCCTACTCATACTGGTAATCTCTTTGGCGATCCATTGTTCAATACGACAAAAGCCGCAGCGCCGTGGGAACCCTTCGCAGTCACGCAATGCTGCGAACAATTTGTCTCGCCAGCGCTCTCATTTACAGCCCTGGGATCGCCTAAACGACGACAAGGAGGGCCAACAGGATGGATCGCCAAGGCCTCCATCCGGGCCGATGGAGAAGTTGGGCGCAATGTTCCATCGTACACCCAGCACAACCTCTGGAGAAAAGTCCTCTGATAGCCATGGAAACCGCGAGTCCATAGGCACGATGCAGCACTTTGCCAAGTATCATCCTGGCTTGGCTGAGGAAATGGCATCAAAATCTGCAGATTTAGGTCGCGTGGCTGTCACCAAACCTCCACCTATACAGCGGTTTATGAGCCGTACCACAGCTGATGGTGTGCCAACCATTTCGTGGGACGGCGATACTGTCGGCGGCGGGGATTCGTTCCTCTCCGTGCACTCGCGTCTATCTGGCACTATGTCACCTACAATGACTGTGGCCAAGTCCACGCCACCCGCAACCGCATCTGGGTCGCATCGCTGGGAGAGTGCAGAGGTTGGCCATATTGATGTGTATGGTTCAGAGATGTCGGAAGCGGGCGATTCGCGCAATCCTTTCGCGGATGCGGCTTCCGTCAAGAGCGGCGTTAGCCGACGCGTCACTAACCCGTTCTTCAATGCGCAGGAGAAACCCCAAAGGCGCACACTTCTTGCTAATACCACACCCGAATCCAATCCCTTTGCTGACTCAAACACTCCCACCCCAAAACCTTTCCTTGACGTTGATGCTCACTCAAATAGCGATACCAGCGTCAACAATTCCCGCGCTATGCAATGTCTCATCGCTGCACTAGATATGCCAGCTGACACTCTACGCGTGTCGTCTATGCGATCATCGAATTACTCTCACAACTCCACAATCATGTCTTGTGATGAAATTGACGCCGTGAGCGTGACGGCCTTCCCTTACCCCCCGACGCAGGTTCCACTCAGATGACCCACTTTCAAACAACACGCTTGCTTCGCTTTCCATTAATATGTGCAAACTTCATTTCGCACCAATACATCCCGCCATTTTGATTATGTATACATTATTTCATATTTGTTCCTCGCGCATCCCACCTTCATACTTATTTATGGGGGCGCTTTACGGTCCGGTATCGACTTTCGTATCTCCCACTTTATCGCTCCTTTACCTTTCGCATTGGAGCAGCTTGTTGTTTCGCACTTAGTTTGATCTCACTGTTGTGTCATAACTACTCGCTATCCATCTTGCGCTTGTCCTAAGATGTTCTGAAGTAGATTTGTTATATCATTGTTGCTAGTTTCACCATCGCGAGAACCTTGAATCAAGAAATCGTGAATGAGGTAGACTTGGCACTGTTACTTCTACGAGGCCTTCAAAGTCTGACTGGTGCAGCGACAGTCGTCTTTAAAGCATACTGGATGCAGGTAAGTATATCATCGAACTGCGGTAATTGGGGCTGTTTGGGTGATCGAGCGTTCAGCAAGCTTTAAAGCTTCAGCGTTGCATATAATGAATAGTAGTTTAAAGGAAGGATAGAGGATGGGATCGGCGCGCCGATCGTCTATGATAATCTTCGTATGAGTTCATATTAGAAACTTTCTGCGAGCGAATTGCGAAAATAAATATCTAGTGATGACATCCGGATGCCAGGTGGACCACTGATTGACGACCTAGGACGTACCGTGGCTAATTATAATATATACCAGGACTCCTCTACTGTCGGTTCTCGTTTTCACGCAAGCACCGTATAGTTATTGGGCCCATGTTGGTAACCCGTATGGTGGTTGGTTAGGATAGATATCCTCTGACCAACTTCAACTCGAACAACTGCATTGGAAGCCTAGAAATCTCGTGTCTCCTAGCCCACACAAACGCCTCTCTTCTCTGATCTCCACTGGGAGATCATCGATTGGTGTGTCGTCACCTTCTGCTCCCCACGGTTCGAAAGGCTTGCACGCCATCTACAGAGTCTCAGCGAGCTGGTGTCAGCTGCACATACAAGGTACATGTCTCACCTGCAGTCACTTTAGCCATGATACGTTTCCCAGTGTCATGGTCCCCCTCGACTTTCTTGATGAGCTCCTCAAGTAACCATTGTCTAAGCACAAAACGCGGATTCGCACTTTTGGCGGCATCTTGTCTGGCGCTGTCAAAGTCAGCCTCACTAGCCCACTCCCCACTGTGGCGCTCGCTTTCAATGCGCACACTGTACTTGTCCAACCAAGTCATCCATTCTTCAGTGGCTTTCCCATGATCCATGCGGTCTGGATCAGGCGTCCCGCTCAAGATCCTCTTGATGAATGTCTCCATTCTCTCGCTATTGCCTTCCTTCATCAACCCAGTGTAGAAAAACGCAAGCTGTCTGAAAGTGCCATGGAAGTCTAATTTCTGCACCTCCATCATATCCATAAGTGGCTGCACGATCTCCCGCTGATCCGCTTTCTCCTGACGACGAAGCCCAAGGCGTTTGCGCATCAAGTTTCCGTATTCTATGGCACAGGTATCTTCGAGGATCTGTTCCATTTCTACTTTAGGAAGTTGTTTGCCCTACTGTGCGCCATGAGACGAGTGTTTCGGGCGTGGCTGAAGATGCCCAGCCGGGTTGGACTGCTTTGTTGCCTTGCGCGGCTTCTGCGCCGATGAGTGGGGAGAGTGCATCGAGGAGAGCACGACAGGCGTATTTGCTGCAAGTGTGCTGTTAGAATGTCAGAAGACATTTGTAACTTGGAAGACCAACATCGTGTTTGGTTGATACTAAGCTGAGCGTCAGCTTACAAACGGGCATGAATAGGCGCCTGACCCACCTTGTATGCATAGCGACCTTCTCCATCACTGTGATTGCAGATATGATAAGAGTCAAAGACGTCCATAAATGCATATGGGCCGTAATCTATCGTCAGCCCAAGGATTGATATACTAGAACCGAGTAGTTAGTCGCCTAAAAATGAAAGTAGGAGAAGTTCACTTGTCCGTGTTCATGACACCATGCATAAACCCGTAGGCCTGCCAAGCAGCCACCATCCGTGCATTTCGTCTTGCAACATCAAACAAGAGCTCTTTGCCCCAAGCTTCACCAGCCTCCCAGTCGATGCCTTCCAGCTTGAGCACTCTCCTCGCAGTCCACTCACCCAACTGTCGCAAAGCCTCGTAGTCTGCATCTTGCTGACCGGCGCCGAGGAAAAAAGTGTTGGATGGAGGGCTGAGAGCTTCGAAGTTTCCGATACGTATGAACGTTTCTGCAACGCGCGTGAAGATACAGGCAGTTTCTCTGCGCTCTCGTATGACTGGTAAGTCAGGAAGGGAGATTAGACTCAATGACCTAGTAGTCGGAATCGAGAGTGCATGCATGGCTATAAATTTGTTAGTGCAAGCCCAGCACTTCAAGCAAGAAAATCTGCACCTTCTGAGCAAAGGTATTCTCGGATGGATGAGCGAAGCACAGCTAAACCATCCGCAGTGCGGGAGAAGGGGGTCCGTCCAGCACCCTTCAGCTGTAGTTCGTATGTGGTTTCAACGTCTTCGGGGTGCGGCGTTACATCTGGCAACCTGTTAAGACGCCCTAGAGCAGACGTGGGATAGTTGACTGACAAATTGAAATCGCACGACCGTCACCAAGTTGACCAGCCCATACGCCAAACTGGTGGCCGCTGTACCTGGCAGACCAGGGTGCAAAGCTAGGACCCGAGCTGGACTCGGGTGCCATCAGAACGGCATGACCGCTCAGGACATCCACCAATTCCTGCCGGATAGCCTCAGCCTCCGGCGAAGAGGTGGAAGCAACCTCTTCTTCTATCAGAGGGACCAAGGCTGGTTTCCCTAGCACTCCAAAAGCATCGCCGACGTCTAGATGTGGTAAGCAGTCTCTGAGGCACGTCTCGGACAACCCGATAAGCTCCCTCTTCCTATCTCTGAGCTTGGAGGTATACTTGTTTAATGAAGGCTGGATTTGGCTGCTAACTGGAGATAGATGACGAGCTTCACGCTCACTGAGCCATTGCTCGATGTAACCAGCTTTGTCCTCGATGACGGCAGGTGGATCGGGGGGTGTGATTTCATAGGGAAACTCTAGTGGCATTGGATTCACATACGAGAAGTGAACTTCTTTAGAAAGTAATCTTGCACGCCTCTGTAGACTTGGTTTGTTGGGCAAGATTTCAGAAGAAAACACCGCTGAACTCGGGGTAATTGGATCTGGGGTAAGGTTATGGGTCACAATGTGACTTGAGGGCGGCAGGGGCAATGAGGAAATGGGCACTTTGCAAAGATTTGCCATTGTGGAACGAGCAGTGCGCACAGCGTTCATGCACGAAATGAAGAATTATGCACGAGCAGAGGAAGCTGCTGCTGTGACGTCGCGCTGAGATCTGAGAATTCGATATTCAGGCAGGGCCGTGTGTTGTCAAGTGTTTATAGCTGATCGGAGCTCGGATGTATAATAATCGCTCCGTGTTAGCGGGGCCCATGATAAGTGCAATGCCTCCTGGTTCAGGCGTGTCCGAGTCGTTTCTTCGTTAGATCCATCAATCAAAAGCAGGAGCACTGTATCTGATCAGTATGCGACATCGATCGATGAGATTCAGTGGATTATTAACAAGATCTAGTGGAGTCAGTGCATCGTCTTTGCATCACTATGATCATGTAGCCCGATGTCCGAGAGAGCGTTTGGGGGACGTATTGGGTTAGTAGGTATTCGAGGCGTGTTTGAGAAGCGTTGCAACAGCGATGACAGCCTGGATACGGAGAGGTGAGTCATCTGTCTGCTGGGTTCTCGATTGATTCAATTCTGACTTATCATTTAGTACGCTCCCCAAACCTGTGTCGGCGAGATGGAGACAGTACTGCAGGTGCTCATGGACAAATTGGAACAGCACGCCTTTTGATTGTTGTGTGTTTCCGCGTTTCAAACTGGATAAATTCACTGACAGAATTGGACACAATGAATAGGAACTATAGGTGCATTAGACAATAAGAATACCGAATTACTAGAAATTGTGATACATCATTTCACCACCAGAGCCAAACTCAAAAAAACCGTGGTCATAATCACAGAGCTGAAAAGTGATAAGAACAAGCAACGAAGAATAGACGTTCGCAATCGCTCACCTGGCGGAAATGAGCACAACGTTTGCACTGTTCGACCAACACCCTGTGCATTCAGTACGGACAGTGGGAGCAGAAAAATCACAAACCTCTTCTTCTTTGCAAAACCTGCAAAGAATTTGACTACATGTACGACATGATCGCCCACCGTCATCGCATGTATTGCATGAATGACTTTGGCAGTTCTGGCACTTTCCGCCCAGTGCGTGCTCAACTTTCATCGCTCGCTTCTTCCATGCAGTCGTTACAGAGCCCCACACGTCGGCATAGCTTGCAAGCCTCAATGTATGAGCAAGACTCGCAGAAACACTGAAGGCACCGAGGGCATGTAAGAAGCCTACGAACGGTTGAAGACTGCGACTCGCAACTACCGCAAGTCCTGGTACCTGACCACATGGGCAGGAAAAATTATCTTGCGTGATGCACTCAGGGCACACTTGAGTGGTGCAGAGCCCAATGGACCAGCAACCAGGGTTGGAGCACTTACGGCTATCTTCACTGTTCGGCATGCAGGTTGGGGCGCCGCAGGTCAGGGGCCGTGCTGGGTGTACTCGTGTTATCCCTGAAACATCGGGATTTGAAGGAGTTGCGATGTTGCCGTCGCTAGAAATTGGGCGTCCAACGCACCATATGAGCTCCCCTGGGCAGAACAAGCGTGAACATGTGGGACATTTGCCCAGTTGAGGCAAAAGGCCTGGAGACTCCAAACATGAAGTACAAAATCGCCTTGCTTGATGAATGGCCAGGGAACACCGTACAATTGGGACAGCAGAGGAAGCTGCACAGTCGTTGTTGGAGCACGAAATAATTTTGCACCTGCTGCACGATGTCTGCTGCGATGAACAGATAGGGCAATGCAGACTGTCGGTGGAGAACGACCTTCTGTGATCTTCATCGATAAGACCTTTGTCTAGAAGACAAAGATAAAAGGCCTGTACGAATCAAGCAGAAAGTTAAGAAAGCCCTTGCAGCCACGTCGCTTACTTGCCTGTACTCTAGTCCTGTGTTCTTCTCGCTCCTTCTCACGGCGACGCGCTTCCTCCACTTCTGCTTCCTTTGTCTCCCGGACAATCTTCCTCACATACTCATCCAGGCTGCTTAGGGAAGAGCCGATCTCGTTGGGTACAGGGAAATGCATGTTCCGAACCCTATCATTAACCGTCATGGTGTTTAGATTGATCGTGAAGAGAGTTTGCATAGGTGGAATCTCGCCTGCCCTCTCGGAGATTGAGGATGACAATTGACGGCACATATCCATCCTCATGTACCTGATAGGAAAGGCTTTGTGAGTACCGCCATTTCATCACTGTGGGTGGCGGTGGGCGTGTGGGATTAACAGTGCGGTAGATGCAATGCATCACTTTGATCACGAGAGGAAGCATAGGGTGCTCAGACCCCGGATCATCAAAAATGATGCTTTGCCACTGATCGTGCATGTTGGCAAAGCTAGTACGCGCGCGAAGGACTTGTCATGAGTCAGGGAGTTCAGTTGAGTGAGTCCCCTATATACTTTTCCGGTAAGTATTCCGGGCGTAGCCGGCTGGCCTGACTGAGGCTTGCACTGGCAGCTGATATTCGCGCTCGCTGTCTTTGTAGGTTGCTCCTCGTGCATATTGAACGTCTCAAAGGATACCATTCACGATATCTTGTTTCGACGTCTGACAGGCAAATCCCTCGTATCTCTTGGGAGAACTCGCGCCTTATCGCCATCCTCAACGAAGATACTGTGCTTGTTAGGAACAGTCAGATGTCGAGTCGAGCATTCGGATTTGCGCTGCACCCAAACGCCGTGCATGTAAGCCCTGCCCGGGCTTGTAACTGTAGCAAGCCTCATCTGAGTCAGATCAATACCTATGCACTACGAACAGTGAAGCCTGCAGGTCGTCGATCCTTTGCCTCGGAGCGTTATGCAAAAGGCTCTGCAGATCTGAATCCTGCTCAAGAATATCGTCAGTTGTGTCTTCCTTGGCTCCTCCGCTCCTAAGGGTCATGCTGTTTGTACTCGTGACTAGCAGGAGAAAACAATACAATGACCGACTCACTTCTATAGCAACATCTACAATGAACACATTTTCATGCTACACTGCATTTACCAATACACCAAAGCAGCAGAGGAAGCCTCGAGAACCACTTGCCCATTGGTCACTTTTTCCTCCACAATTCCGCCTTCTGCGACACCAGAAGCAAAAGTTTGCCCTGCCCAAGTCGTTAAATTGGCCGATAGTTCATCAGTTCCTGGAGATGTCAGCCGCCTGACCGTTACTTCTTGGGTCTTCTTCGGCAAATACGCAGATATATCGATCGTGATACCAGGACGAGGGTGCGAATCCTTCGTTTTGTATATCTCGAGATTTAGGAGCGCTAGCTTAGTCGGGTAATCGGAACTTTCGTCCCAGAAACCATATACCGAGATTTGACCAGCAGAAGGATCACCACCTGCAACTGACGATCCATTGGCTTCTCGCCCTGGGAAGATGTTTGAAAGGCGCAGTGACCTCGATTGGCCAATAGCCTCAGACACGAAGAGGTAAGCTGAATATGACGGGAACACTTTAATAGGACCGCTCTGGCTAGTGACAGGGTACCTGTGGAATCAACGTCAGCCCCCAGGCATCGTAATGATACTCTGAGAAGGCATACCAGAGGCTGTAGCGTGAAGTCGGAGGTGCACCTTGGTGCACATACATACTGGAGATGAGATTAAGCTGCAAGTTCATCGAGGCACCCTGATCACGTACCGTGAGACATTGATTGAAGCCGCGTAGAGGGTCGTGTCTAACTATAAAAAATGTTCAGATTTCAAGAAACGCATTCCTTTTATCTACATACCAGCCACAAAGCTTGACCGAATGTGTTACTGACATTGGCCCGTCCACCGCAGGAGACAGAATTGAATTCACCTTCGTTGTGGGTTAACATGTATTCAACATTAAATCTTTCTATTTGCCTCACCAATAACAAAGGCATCGGGTCCGAGTTGGGTACGAACGCTGTGGATACGGGGCTGCCAAAGATCAAGAAATCTGCAAGATATTAGCGTGCTGTGACCATAACAACAGCTATGACTTACTGAGCCAAGCGTGTGTGATTCACCTAAATCCTCGTTGCAATCAACAATTGCAATGAATAATTGACAGCTTACCAGGTCAGTCAACATAGCCGCAGCGGTTGTAGAGGGATTACAATTCTATAAAAGAAGGCTATATTAGGCTGTACGTGGGTCGATTAGAGCTCCCTCACGCTGTACTGGTATGTGTGTTCACTGCACGTCGCGACAGTGTGCCCATCGTTGGCCCCGGCTGCCAGAGCACTTACACAGTCAAATTGAGCTTCTGCTTGCGGGGAGTTAGGCGGCCACAAAGGTGTTTTAACAGTCGCTCCAACTTGGAACTCAGGGTAATTGATGCCCAGCGCCTTCGAGATATTGACACTCCACGGCTAGATACAGAAAGGGTAAGACCTCACCACCAAGGAAAGAGAGAGTGAAATACCTCCCACATAGCGGTATATTTCTGAGCGTTGAGATGGAGGGAATACTGATCTGGCTCGTTTCCTACTGAAGACGGTGAAAGGTCGGACCAGGGGGAGTGTCAGAAAGAGAATTGGATAACTCACTTTCGAAGCGAGAAATTTGGCTTGAACCAAGACCCGTCCATGCTGCCTTAGCCATATCAAGAGCTCCGGTATAATTCAAGCTCTTTAGATCCTACCCGAACCAATTAGACGCCGACATCCAAAGATCTGATGAGAAATTGACCAACGAGCGTCATGATGATCTTCGTCCCTTCGGGCAAAAGCTTTACAGAGTTCCAAAATTGGGGTCCAAGCTTAGTGCTTCTCAGTGCACCCGTGCTGTCAATAAAGCTGTTCAGCGCAGCCTCCTGATTCGGATCCCAGACTGTCGAGTCGGCGGTGATTCCACCAATGCGCACTTCGGCTGGAACTCCAGTCCTCTCTTTCAGGTGCTCAAAGAGATTCAGAGAAAATGTGTTCGGATGGGTTTGGTTTCCCGTAAATTCTTCGAAGGCGATAGTTTCAATGCTAAAGCTTGCGAGGGCGGGGTTTAAGGGAGGTGTTGCATCCATTGGGAGTGAAGCTGGGCCGGATAGCGTCAATTTAGACAGACTGGTTTCATTGCGGGACACACTGAGGGCATGTCTCGCAGATACTAGTGTAATGCAAGGCAGAACTTTAGACAAGAACCACATCCCGCAGAAAGAAACAGGTGAGGTCAAATTTACAACATCATGCGGCACTTTATACGGACGAGAAGAGAGCATGAGTACCAGTCCTCGATGAATTAAAATTTCAGGACTATGTGGCATCGTTTTGTCCAGAGAAATGACAGGTCACAGAACGTGAACAATTGGTCATGGGTGTCCGCCGAGTCGCAGGCTCAACCGAAGCTTTCGGTCAGTTCCAGGACCCTGTAAAGAAGACTGGTTTTTGTAGAAGCAATGCAACACACCGAGGATATATCATTCATTAGAATATTCGCCCCTCAGATCTCAGACCCCATCCGAACGTCTGAACCACCTCCGTGCCAATATACTAGTCATCGTTCTTACGTAGCTTCGTAGTAGATGCCACGTTCATTGGGAGAAAGTTGAACTATGAGTGTCAGCGAAATACTACGAGAAGCGGACTGCAGCTGATGAGAGCGAGTAGATTTCCCGTGCGCGATGTCAAGGGTAGTGAGAGTTGCGATATCATGCTGTCACTGTTGCCATGTGTTCATCGTCATCCACAGTTGTCCTCTCATGGCGACTTCTGCTTCATTTGACGGGCATTGTTGGTATTCAAGATGAAGCAGATATCAGATTGACAGAAAAATTTACTCGTGATACATTGCCACACCAGAATTGAGCGTATATAATATATGCGTGTCCATGTTTGGTGCAAGAGTGCACAGCTTCTGCTGAACATAGCGAAATTTTACCCCACTATCATTGATTTGGTGGTTCCATTCGAGTCAGCAGCGGTGGGTAGGAGCCTGCTGTCTGACAAACAGAGCGCGATGGAACACAACAATACAATAATTCACTGACTTCTAAAGTAACGCCTAAACTCGACAAATTCAAATTTTCATGCTGCACCGCGACTACCAATATACCAAAGCAGCAGAGGAAGCCTCGAGGATCACTTGTCCATTGTACGCTTTTTCCTCCACAATGTGGCCTTCTGCGGCACCAGAAGCAAAAGTTTGCCCTGCCCAAGTCGTTATATTGGCCGACAAAACATCAGCTCCTGGAGATGTCAGCCGCCTGACCATTACTTGTTGGGTCTTCTTCGGCAGATACGCAGATATGTCGATCGTGATATTAGGACGAGGGTACGAATCTGTGTGGTTGTATATCTCAAGATTGAGGAGCGCTAGCTTAGTCGGGTAATCAAGGATATTAGCGGAGTTTTCGTCCCAGAAACCGTATACCGAGATCTGACCAGCAGAAGGATCACCACCTGCTGTCGTAACTGACGATCCATTGACTTGTCGCCCTGGGAAGATATTTGAAAGGCGCAGTGACCTCGAGTGACCGATGGCCTCAGTCACGAAGAGGTAAGCCAAATATGACGGGAATACTTGGATAGGGCCGTTCTGGTTATCGACAGGGTACCTATGGAGTCAGCGTCAGTCACAAATCGTCGTGTAGTCACATATTTGATGACATTACCAGAGGTTGTAGAGTGAGAGGCCGCCGTGATTAAGCTGTGTAGAGCTCTGCAGTGCAAGAGGGCCACCTTGATGCACATACATACTGGAGATGAGATTAAGCTGAAAGTTTATCAAGGCACCCTGATCACATACCGTGAGACGTTGATTGAAGCCGCGTAGAGGGTTGTGTCTAACTACAAATCGCTCGAATGTCAAGAAATGCGCTCTTTTTATCAACGTACCAGCCACATAGCTTGACCGAATGTGTTGCTGACATTGGCCCGTCCAGAACAAGAGACAGAATTGAATTCACCTTCGTCATGGGTCAGCATATATTCAGCATTTAATCTTACTAATTTCCCTCACCAATAACAAAAGCATCAGGTCCGAGTTGGGCGCGAACGCTGTGGATACGGGGCTGCCAAAGATCCAAATATCTGCTAGGGATCAACGTGCCGTGATCACAGCAAAAACTATGACTTACTGAGCCAAGCGTGTGTGATTCACCTAAATTTTTGTTGCAATTAACAGTTGCAATGAATAATCGACAGCTTACCAGGTTGGTCAACGTAGCCACGGCAGTTCTGGTGGGATCACAAACCTATGAATGAGGTCCATTTCAGGTTAGGCGCGAGTCAATCAAGAGCTCCCTCACGCTGTACTGGTATGTGTGTTCGCTACACGTTGTGACAGTGTGTCCATCGTTGGCCCCGGCTGCCAGAGCACTAACACAATCAAACTGAGCATCTGCTTGCGGGGTGTTATACGGCCACAAAGGGTCTATGGCAGTCGCCCCAACTTGAAACTCGGGGTAATTGATGCCCAATGCCTTCGAAATATTGACACTCCACGGCTAAATACGTGACATGCAGTAAGACCTCACCATCAAGGAGATAAAAATAGAAAAAGACAAACCTCCCATGTAGCGGTATATTTCTGAGCGTCAAGGTTGAGGTAATACTGATCTGGCTCGTTTCCTACTGAAGACGGGGAAAGGTCGGACCGGGGGGACTTTCAGTAAGAGAATCGAATGTCTCACTTTCAAAGCGAGAAATTTGGCGTGAACCAAGACTCGTCCATGCTGCCTCAGCCATATCAAGAGCTCCGGTATAATTCAAGCTCTCTAGATCCTACACAAACCAATTAGATGTTGACACCCAATAATCTGATAGATGAATGACCCACGAGTGTCATGACGATCTTTGTCCCTTCAGGCAAAAGCTTCACAGAGTTCCAAAACTGGGGTCCAAGTGTAGTGTTTCTCAGTGCACCTGTGCTGTCGATGAAATTGTACAGCGCCGCCTCCTGATTTGGATCCCAGAATGTAGAGTCAGCGGTGATGCCCCCAATGCGCACCTCAGCCGGAACCCCAGTCCTCTCTTTCAGGTTCAAGAACAGATTCCGAGAGAGTGTATTCGGGATGGTTTGGTTTCCTATATATTCTTCAAAGAAGGCAGTTTCAATACTGAAGCTTGCGAGAGCGGGGTTTAAAGGTAGTGTTGCGTCCATTGGGAGTGAAGCTGGGCCGGATAGCGTCAATTTAGACATACCGGTTTCATTGCGGGGTAAAAGAACATGTCTCGCAGATACCAGCGCGACACAAGGGAGAACTTTGGACAAGAACCACATCCCGCAGAAAGAAGCAGTAGGATCAAAGATGTCATTTTTACCACGTCTTGTGGTATTTTATATGGACGGCAAGAGAGCATGAGCACCGGTCCGCGATAGATTCAAGAATGTCCACATGTTCAAAGAAGTTATGTATATTGACAGGCAATTGACACGTTACTGAACGTTTGGTGTGAAGTGCTTTTGCCAGTGATCAAGATATTTTGTCTTGTTTGGCTATACCCTCAATTGCTATCACCAACAAACAGCCGAAGGAACAAAGCGACTAGCTGGAGAAGTGCTTGACTTACTTAGTACCAACGCAAGTGCGCAGTGTTCACCTGTTGAAAGGAACAATTATTTTCGCCTATAAAGGCCTTTCTAGGCGAGGCTAGTGTTTTCCTGCCCACCGACTACATACTGCAACGTCGAGGCTGCAACCAATGTCGCTCAATGGCGTCAAAGTAATAGAAGTACGTTACAGTTGGGCTTGAAGTGAAACAAGCAAACGACGAACGTCCACAGTTCGCAGGCCTGGCACCGGGTCCATTCGCGGGTTTGGTACTCGCTCACAATGGGGCATCCGTCATCCGCATTGATCGCCCTTCCTCAGCCACCAGGGATCTGCTTTGCGCGGGAAAGCGGTCAATTGCATTAGACATGAAGACTGCGAGCGGACTGCAAGTCGCGAAGGACCTCATCGCTAAAGCAGACGTCCTCATTGATCCATTCAGACCCGGAGTGCTTGAGAAGCTTGGGCTCGGTCCCGAGGTGTTTCATACAAGTGACGAGCGGGAAGGCTTGAATGACAGACTTATATATGCGAGGTTGGCAGGGTGAGGGTACACATGAGCTTCTGAAATCCCGTCCGGCTGATGCTCCTTCAAGGTTCCCAAGAAATGGTACGCATGCCAGGTTTCTTTCCTCGCATCTTCTCAATGATATAAGGCACGCACTCTACCATGGCCGGTAAATATCATCATATACGCGTGACTTAGTTTAAGATTCTCGCCCTAGGTCATGATATCAATTATATTGCCCTTAGCGGCATTCTCTCCGTGCGGCTCCACTTGTACTGTGATGAAGCATGTCTAGACTCCTGTTGCAGATGCTTCCGGGGACCATGGACAAGCCCACCTTTCCTTTGAATCTAATTGCTGATTTTGCTGGAGGCGGTCTACTTTGTGCGAATGGTATATTGCTGGCTATGATCGAGCGAGGTAGGAGTGGCCGTGGCCAAGTCGTGAATGTGGACATGGTACGTGCCGGGGCATATTGTCTCAATGGTTTATGATTATATGTGGCAGGTTTCTGGTTCGCGTTATATATCGTCTTTTCCACTTCTCAGTGCTGGGAGTGGTGCCTGGGGAGGACCGCGAGGCACAAATTTCCTTGATGGTGGCGCGCCGTTCTATGATGTTTACACCTGCTCAGACGGAAGGTGGATGAGCGTAGGGTGTCTAGAGCCTCAGTTCTTTGCGCAATTTATCAGTAAATTCAACGAGGTCATGAGATCCGGTGGAAAGCAAGGGAGCTGGTCCCCATCGCAGTCGACACAGTCCACAAAGGAAGATTGGCCCAAACTTCGCAAGTATCTTGATGACGGCTTCAAAACACAACCAAGAGACTTCTGGACGGAGGTCTTTCACGGCAAGTATTGCCTCTCAGAAGGGTTATCATACTGATTGATTTTCCATTATTAGGCACTGATGCTTGTGCAGTTCCAGTCCTGTCTCCCACAGAAGCAGCTCAGCTCCATGGATCTCTCCACCCTATGCCTCATCCGGAGCTTAGCAGAATGTCACCACCACCTCTTCAAGACGAAATCAAAACACTGAGTCCAGGAAAACACACTTTAGATATTCTCAGAGAACTCGGATTGTCTGAAGAGGACATGAGGCGACTTGTCGCTGAGGGAGCATTGGGTAAAGAAGCACGAGAACCAGAGCGTCCCAAATTGAAATTATGAAGAACCAGATATAACGTCTTAGAGACCATGACTAAGTGTTAAATAGTAATACTCTGAAACTGATGAGGGACATGTACGTGCCAGAATATCTATCACACATGTACGTCTACTCGTCTCCGTGGTTGCTGGTACGAAAAGTTGGGTGGAAGAATGGTAGCTAACTGTTGCCGTATGCCATGAGACTGCTGAAAAAAATGTCGCAGTTGCATACCATATGCCTCAGCGACACCACCCCAGTCGTGTTCCAACCCTCCATCCTCTAGTAGGGCAGGCATTTGACAGAGAACAACTTCAGTAGGTACAGACTGTTTCGCCCGATTGAGCCCCCAGTGGAACTCGTTCGCAAAAGATCCTGCATTTGGTCCTTTAAAGCAGAGCTTGCTCAGTGGTCTGCCTAATATCTTTCGCCCTGTAGCCAGCTCCTGAAGGAGGTTCATCGTAGTCGAAGGTTCATTGCCAGGGACACCACCGGCGGCAACCACCGGCGCGCAGTATCCAGGTGTGTGCAGGGTAACAGTACGCAGCTCTGGCCACAGTGGCGCGCAACCATGAATGGCCGCCTGTTTGTCACTATTCACGAGCATGCGGATCAGGAAGTTTGTTTTATCGACGGGTATGAGCAATTGGGAGATACCAGGGGTTGCGCGAAGGAAATGGATGTCCATGTCCTCGCTGAACTCGCACCTGATATACCGTAGCACCCGTAATGATTGGAACGCATTCGGGAAAGACTGTGTCATGAATCGGTGAATTGCAGATATTGTGGAGCAATTCATATCCACGAGGTAGAGGCTCTCGATATTTGGCGCAGATATCACGTCAAATATACGTATGCCTGTCGACATGGCGAGGCCATGCACTACTAATTCCCCCAACGAGGGCAAGAAGATAAGCGGAACAGGGGCTACACTTTTCAGCTCTATAGCCGATTTCACATGGAGCCTGCGGAGAGACGGGAATGCTGACACTGCTTTGTAGAATTTTTCGCGTGTAAGCGGGAAGGGTGCCCCTGGTAGCGGGCAAAAATGGAGTGTCTTTGCTTTTGTTTTGGGCAGGATGACTGCAACGCTGTCGAGCCTGACATCGGATAACAAAGGGGCCCCCCCAGTGAAGAGTTCCGCAGAAGCAAGGGGGCCTGCAGTCGACATTGGTCCTCTGCACATCACTCGCAGCCGTGTTAAAGCAGGAGCGGACACGTCACGAAACGTTGCAAGGAGCGACCCCAAAGTTTCGCGTGAGACTGCGTCAAGAACCAATTGTCTGAAACGGGGAAGGTGTGGTAAAATGATGTTGGTCAACACGCGCTCAGTCTGAGGGTGCTGTCTCCATGGCCCAATGTACACGTCGAGAAGTGACCCATCTGACCTCTTCAAATATTCCATGAGTGAACCCTCTTTATGCGCGAACGGGTAGCGAATAGTAGACCAAAGGGAAGGTGAAGTGAGGGCTACCTCACGCCAACGACTCGATACATGCGATAGTCGTACCTCAACGGGTGACTGGTGGAGAAGGAAGAGAACGCCAGACCATTGTGGATTGAGCTGACAACACTCCTCGAATATCATCGAGAGGACATCAGAGGGGATGAGTGACACCGCTGCTTTCTGATTCTGTATGCGAGCTGCACGGACCTGTAGATTGCGGATCGAGCGGGACAGGTCGTTTTGCGAAGACTGGAGGGCCCGAATTTGTTGTGTTATCTCATCAACATCTTCCTGAGTATTGCTGCTGACGCTAGCCTGGTTGTGGTTCATCGACGGCACGTCTATGAAGTAATAAGTCAGCTGTTGCACAAGATACCATGTTGTCTGATGAGGCTCACATCGAAGAACAAAGAAGCCCAGTGATATTTTCCCGTGAACCTCCCAGGGTTACAGGGCAGCTGTTAAAACACGTTGAAAACACGTTTTTGAGTAGGCCTATGTCGGAGGGAAGTACTACTTCGGACAAGCTGCGGGCGTGAGCCAGCACTGGTAGTAAAAGGTCAGAGATAAAAACAAGACTCTGGCCAAGCGAATTCTCGCAATTAATCGGTGCTGGTGCGGATCCGAAATCTTGTCATGATGCTCAGTGCGGCCTGGCACCATCATAGTGATGTATATGATTTAACGGAAGCAGTGGGCGCATCGTTTCATCCACTGTTCCGGTGGCTGTGCATCTCTATGACCAACATTGCCCTAGGTATGATGTGAAATCATGTCGAAAGTACAGTAAATTACAGATAGCAAACAACAAAGCTGAGGATCAAGCCCTGTTAAGATTGAGAGAAACAGATATTTCTATGGAACTTGTGTATGTGTTGAAGGGTATGCCACGACTGGAAGCCCCACGGAATGGATAGCTGGATTGCAGTGGGGGCCAAATTGTTGATGCTTCTTGAACATGAAAAGACGATATTGTTTTGCAATGTAGTACGCAGCGAACGCCCAATCCACTTCTGATTCCTGAGCGTCCACTGAAGAAGGCAAAGATGCTGAAAAGAGTTCGGTAGAAATATCTTCGTGCGTTTTCATGAGAAGAGTCGTGAACTCCTCATAGAATGAACGAGCATGTGGGCCCTCGATCCGAAGAAAGTCAATGGGCTTGCCAACCGCTTTCCTCTCCTGCACGACCTCCAATAGTAGTCCCATCGTTGGGGGCAGATCATCTTCTTCGTCGGAGTCTACATCTTCTCTTTCTTGATCCAACGGCTCAAAAACGCGGAGAGTCAATGTGTGGAGATTGCGCCACAATGGAGGCACCCCATGAAGGGCAGCTTGTCTATCACTGTTCAGCAGAAGTCGCAGGAGATGAGCGTGATGCTTGACAGACACAACAAGTTCAGTGAGAGCAGATGTTGCATGAGGGAGATAAACGTCGAGATCATCATCAATTTCGCAGTTTATGTACCGCAATGTGTGGAGATGTTGAAAGTGCTCTGGAGATGTCCTGGCAATAAATTTGTGGATTGAAGATAAGCCCTGTCGCTTAACATTGATGAGGGACAAAGTTCTAATGGCAGGAGTGGAGATATTGCGGAAGACGTTGAATCCGTGGTTCAGGGTATTACCGCACACCAATAACTCCTTCAGAGCAGGAAGTTCGACGGGTGCGCTACCAGGTTCCTGGTGAAAGCCGCTAATATACCCTCTCAGATGCAGGGTAGTAAGGGTAGCTGATAGTGGAACAAGGATATCGAGGAAAGCAAGTCTGGATAGAGGATTCCCAGGTCCAGGTTGCTGTTCAAGATGCAGAGTGGTTGCAGAACACTGGGGCAGTCCGACTGCAAGGGCGCTAAGGCGTACATCAGACAAGAGCGGTGCTCCTGCTTTGAAAATATCGAGGCGAGAAACAACACCAGAAGCGCTGCGGGTGTCATCACAACAAATCCTCAATCTTCTTAGGATCGAGGCGGGTTCTTCTGCGAACAAGGGAAGCAATGCGCAGAGTTCCTGGCGCTCGTTGGTATCGATAGTGAGCTCGCGAATCTGATTCAGTCGGGGTACAAATTGCGCGGCAATAAAGCGCAGCGAATCTGGGTCAGAAACTCTTGGGCCTATGTGAATATTGAGGGGCGCTTGATTGCACCGCTGGAGATATGCCATAGCAGCAGTCTCTTTGTGCAAAATCGGGAACCTGATAGTTGTCCACAAGGCAGGTGTTGAAAGTGCCACTTCCCGCCATCTAGATGAAACGTGGGATAGCTGCACCTCGGGAGAAAGTGGGCGCTTTACTAGATTGCTCCAAGGTATAAGTAGCCGTCGGCTCTCCTCGAAGATGATAGCAAGCACGTCTGATGGAAGACAAGATACAGGAGCAGTTTTGTTCGTGATATGAGCGGCACGACTTTGAAGAGTGCGTATGGCGGTGTGGACTTGAAAGGCTTCAAGTGTTAGGGCGTGCCTCCTCCCCTGCAGGGCGTTTATTCGTTTATTGAGGTCGTCCAGCTCTCTCTGAGAATCATCGTCAAGACAAGAGACTGTGGTCGTTGAATTCATAATTTCTGAGAAGCCCCATCATCGATCAGCTGCTTTACGGACACCAGCAGGCGAAGGCTACTTACGGATGCTTTACGCAAAGACAATAAACAACTTGGTGCTGACTTGCAAGTGATTGCTGCAGTCAACTTTGTGTCGTGTGATTGTTGTCAGTCAGATCAGAAGATAACAGACATCAAAAAATACAATACCTTGGCCGTTAGCGCAACGTCGCGAGTGGCGATGTCCACGATGGCAGCTGATGGCGCTGGTAGGATGAGAAGAAGCGGAAGCAAAAGAGTGGGTAATCGGTTTGGTTCTCATGACACGTGCTTCGAGCCGGCTCACTCTGCCGAGCTAGAACAAACACGTGAAACTGAATATGAGTCTCGGCCGTATAAGATGGTGACAGCTCAGTAAAGGGTCTTCAAGCTACTAAGACATCCTGCTCCCATGGCCGCGAAAGAACTGAAACAATTTACTTTGGAGGAGGTTGCTGAGGTGCGTCGAAAAGTGCAAGGCCTTGAGATCATGCTGAGACCGTTGCGGAAATTCTAGCACAACAAGCCAGATGACTTGGTCAGTCTTGAGCATCTTCAATTGCTATTGAGGCGAACAATCATCTATTTTAGTGGGTAGTCATCGACGCAAAGGTATATAATCTGTCCCGGTTTAAGGACTTGCATCCTGGAGGGATCTCTGTCTTGACCGATGGGGAAATTGGTATGATGCCTTTCGTGACAGTTATGCATGACAGTTTCAAACGGAGTTTGTTCCTCAGCTGGCCAGGATGCTACGGAGGCATTTTACGGGTTGCATCGTCATGAAGTTTTGGAGCGACCTCAATACCAACGCCTTCAGATTGGTACTATTCAAGGCGAACAACCTGTCATATACAGCCGAATTATAGGCGAAATAAGTGATGTCCCGTATGCAGAGCCTACCTGGTTGTCACAAGGGTATCACAGCCCTTACTACACCGAGGTGAGCTGTCAAAATAGTTTTTCGGAGTTATGCTCTGAACTCTTGTACAGAACCATAGGAAATTCCAACAATCTATGCGTCGCTTTGCTGACGATTTTATTTACGAGGATGCACAGGTGAGGCACCCAGGATTTCTCACATCAATTGTGCCTTATTCAATTTTCGTGATAGGCCCGCGAGGAGGATGGCAAGCGACCCAGTCAAAGCGTAATTGACAAGATGGCGTACGTTATTCTACTTCCTGGCATTCAGGCTCTTATTCTGTATAGTGCGGTGAACTTGCACGCAATGCGTATGGGTCCAGGAAAGCACCTTCAAGGGTTATCCTTGATGGATGGTCTTGTGAAGCCTGAGGAAGTAAGTGCAACCACGGCCCTTTGTCTCGTCCTAACTTGGCTGCCTTCCTAGTTTAACTATTTTCACGAGCTCATTATTACTCAAGAGATTGCACGATGCGGTGCGCGAGGATATGGAGATGGTATGTGTTACTCACGTAGTCGCCGCGCCTACTCATTACACACTCATGCACAGGTTTAATGGGAGGAAAGGTAATTGGACTGCCACCCGTCCTCAATTTTGGTTCGGAAGCACTGAAGGCTCGCGTTGTGCCGGAAGTCTTCGCCGGCAAGAAGTTCATTTGCCTTGCCATTTCGGAGGCCCAGGCTGGGAGTGACGTTATGGGTTTACAAACAATCTGCTGTCAAGAGCGAGGATGGCAAGGAATGGATCGTAAATGGAACTAAGAAATGGATCACTAATGCTACGTGAGTGTGATCAAGGGTCATCCTGAATTATTGATGAACGCGTTTTGCATAGATTCGCAGACTAGTGGGTATGATCACCAGCTTTCGACAGCAAATTCTAAACATCACATCCTTTGCAGCTTCACTGTGGGTTGTAAGACTGAGGATGGTCTCACTGTCATTCTTGTCGAACGCGGACCTGGCGTGGAGACGCGGCAAATCAAAACAAGCTACTCAACAACGGCAGGCACAGCCTACATCACCTTCGACAACGTCCGTGTCCCCGTCGAGAACACCCTTGGTGAGGAAGGTAAAGGAATTTTTGTCATTTTAAGGTGTGTAACAATGGTGTATGATTTGAGACTTGAACGTTCATTTATGCCATAGTAACTTCAACCACGAGCGGTGGGTCATGTGTTGTAGTTCCGCTCGCGGCCAGCGTAGTATTGTTGAAGAGTGTCTGAAGTATGTTGAAACCATCATCTCGTATTTCCCTTTCTTACAGCGAACCCAGATGGGCGACTCAAAGGATGGCTTTTGGGAAGCCCTTGACCTCACAAGCCGTAATTCGTTCCAAGCTTGCCGCAATGATAGCACGGACGGAGAGTGTACAAAGTTGGCTGGAAAATATCACGTACCAAATGTGTCATATGGTAGGCGCAGTTCGTCACTCTCGTTGTCCTGTCGCATACTTACGAATGATTTAGACCTACAAACAGCAATCTCAGAAGCTCGCTGGGTAGGAGGTCGTTATCATTCCCTGTGTAACCGCCACTGATAATCAATTGTCTTTTCTCAGTCAAATCGCCTTTTTGAAGAGCTATAGCACGCGGTGCGCACAGGAGACCGCAAAAGATGCTGTTCAGATATTCGGTGGCCGTGGTATCACACGGACGGGTATGGGGAGGTTCATCGAACATGTAAGTCGAACTGTCCAGCGACTATCATTATCTTATTGGTGGCTTTTCAGTACCATCGAACTGTGACTTTCGATGCATTGTTGGGAGGTGGTAAGTTCCTCTTTTCATGGATATATTCATTTGTTTATGTTCTGCAGCGGAGGATGTCCTTGCTGATCTTGGTGTTCGACAAGCGATGAGAGCCATGCCGAAGAATGCCCGGCTCTGATGATTAGGGAGTTCAGTGGTTTGCATCTTACTATGATAGAAGCGTGGACACTATATTTTTGCTATATTTTGCATAACTCGTTGAAGAAATGCCGATCTACCGTCTGAGGGATGGTGTATGACTAGAACTTGAATACACATTAAGTAGTCTAGGGACCATCAGATTTGAAATTTGAGCATTCATTGTCTGGTACGATGAACATTTATTGCACTAGGCTACCAGCTGCGGCCATGGGATACCATGACCCCAGTGGTTACGAAATATTCCAAGAATACAATTTTAGTTCTAATACAAAACCGCATGCGTCGCGCCTCGAAGCCCACAGCATAATACACGAGAGCAAAACGCAAGAACAAACAACAGTACCACATATTACAGCAACATAGCACTGAAACAGTACAGCAAGTATAGCGAGAACATTCATGCCATCGATCCAAAGTGTGGCTCGTACATCGAATAGTCTTGGGTTACAGGAGGTACTGTACGACATTTGATTCATCCACTGGAAACCTGAAGTGAGAGCAGTTAGCAAAAAGGACTTCAATTCTGATAGTGTCATGCGTACCAGGGACAAGGGTAATATCTTGCCACAACGGATCAGTCATGATCTGTGCCGACTCTAAGAGATCGGCGTCCAAAATCGTTGGTAACGGGCCATTGAACAATTCAGATGATGTCGAGTTGTCTTGCAGCTGAGCTCCAGAAAAGCCCTCCACACCTGGGTACATGTATGAAGGAGAAGGAGAACCGGAGTTAGCAGAGGATGGAGATGGATAGTCAGCAGATGAAGAGATATCTGCGACTAGACCGCCACGGGTCTTGGCAGGCGCGATCTTTGGCTTACGCGCTCGTTTGTGGACACCGGGGCTAGTCAAGGGTGGCTTCCCCGAGGTTGGTGTCAGGTCGACCCTGACTGCGGGACTAGCTAGTAGGCCGGCCAGGAAACGAGAGTATAGGGAAGGCCCGTGCTTTTCGTCAAGAGCTACGTCCGCCGCCCCGAGGAGATCAATTGTTTTTTGTACGAGGTCCCGAATTTCGACCCGTTGGTTATACGTAAAGTATTGCGCGTACTTGAGTTGCAAAAGCTGTACGGAGATTGTTACGTACTGAGAAGTGAGCATAGCAAAGAACGTACTTTGACAAGGAAGGCGCCAGCAAAACTTATAAATACATATTGCGCATCGGGTGCGTGGCGTAGAAGAACTCCTGCCAGACGGTGAGATGAGATAATAGGCTCCTGGAATACACGACTTACTCTCTTCTTCGGTAGTGTACAATCGGTGAACAAAAGCATTGATGACGTCAGACGCCCTCGTGAAACACTAGAGGGAATGAGACTACGAAAATGTCATAGAGGTGATCACGAATAAGTACTGACCCTCATTAAAAATGAATTTTCATCCAAATGGTCCTCTTTGGCATGCTGCAAGCCAGAAGAAAGGGCAACCAAACGGGCATAGCTGAAGGCCATTTTCAAAAGACCAGTGCGGAAGATAAACATGGCACTCTTTGGTTCAATCCCATCTAGCTGATGGAACCAATGCGCGCCGACGCGAGCCAGTTCGTCGTCAGTATCACTAGCAATCTGAGTGAAATTGGCAGACTTCGGACCTGTCAGTTTGGGCACAAAGGATTGTGGAAACAAATGAACACGAACCTTGTTGAGTCCGGTAGGGTGGTTTGGGTCGCTGCGAATCTTCTCCATGAATTTTGCGCCTATGTTGAGCTCCATGGAGTAAATACAGAGGTGAATGTCGAAGTCTTCGACATTATACTTGGAGGAGCACCACCAATCGTGCAAATGGTTTGCAATATAGTCAGAATTAGGAATAATGGGCGGTTTGCCGTACTGAGACCCTGTCGACCGGTCCAAGTTGAAGCAGTTGATCCAGACACGCGTGCGATTGAGAAGCACACGAGCGTGGTGCTCATTCAGGGGCGTTGTGGTTGTAGGCCTATTTAGGTTGAGATCCTGGGCCAGTCTAGAACAACGTCAGGAGATGCCGTGAGATATAGCGGAAAGAGGCCCTACCGGATTGCGACACCAAGGTACACCCAGCTGCGATCCTCTTCCCAGCGCCGTGAGGGAACAGGGTAAAGCTGTAACAGTAGATAAGCAAGACACATCTCCTCATTTTTTGGACCGGTTATAAGCGCAGTGCCCGCCGCGAGCTGTGCATAACGCATCACTTCCGCGTAGAGGCCTGGACGTTGAGTGTAGAACCGAGAAGCGACAGCACACACTGAACACAAAAGTCAACGCGAGAAGAAGAGAATAAAAGTCACAACGGCTCACCGACTGTGAAGAGGAAAGGGCTTCTCATTACTACGTACTGTGGTGTATGAAGAACGGGGTCCATCAATGATGTTGACAGGTTCATTTTAGCAAAGTATCTAAGTATTTTTAGTAACGAATCGTACATATGAAAAATCGAAGCTCACAATTTGAACAGATTCTCAACGTCTTCAAGAGTGACAATCTCGCGAGTGAGGATGTGAGGAAGATGCTGGCTAGTAATTGAAGGATTCGACCGGACGGGATCGGGAGTAGGAGCTAGACAGGATAAAAATTCGGGACATGTGCTGAAGGAAGGCATATACTTACATGGTTTGAAAAAGTCAACGTTTGCTACGCCTACAGCGTCCTGAGGTTCTGGTTCCGCACTCTTGCCTCTAGCGCGGTTGGCCATGTGAGCCATCAAACCAAATGGACTATCTGCGTGGGGGAGCATGCCCAACTTTTTATCAGCAAGCTCCTTCTTTTTGGCTAGCGCAATGGGCGAGTGCCTCTCCCTTGACTGTGAGCGGCGGCTACGTCCGCCTTCCTCTGCGGTGGCATATCCATTGCCTTCGTCATCAGTGTCGTCATCTTCGAAATCAAAGCCATACACTTCCTCATCACTATCATACTTCTCAGGGTCCTCATCAACGAGCATGGAATGCGTTGAACCGCCAAGACCAATCAAGCCACCAAAGGTGTCGATTGATGCACGGGCTTTTGCAAGCCAATCCTGCACTTCCGGTTTGGGTGGAGCAGAATCTGCTGGGGTATTAGGATCGAGGGTAGGAGAATGAAGATCAATGGATGACGATGGGGATATTGGTATGTTACTGGTCGAAGGACTGCTGACTGAGGCTGGCGCAACTTGTCGGTTGGTAATATCAAGCTGAGCCATAAGCTCTTGAATTTGAGCAGCTTGTTCACGAATCTGATTCAAAAGGTGCTCCCGTTTCCTAATGTAATGTCTCGACTTGCTCAGCGGAAAATAAAATGAGCACGTACGGTGGGGTACGGCGTGGTTTACGTCCCGGAATAACACATTCCTGACCGGCGCCTGTGCACCTTTTGCAGGTGTCATTATCGCCCCTGAATTCACATCGGACCTAGCGTGGTGGAGGTGTCTTAATATTTGAAATAATATCAAAATGTACCCACGTACCTTTAGGCTTTTGCATCGAGCACAAGCACCCGTTCTGTGTGATTTGTTAGTTTGGATATGGTAGAGTTCACTGGGGAGCGCACGGTTTCGGTTTGTTCGCAGACTCTGAGAAGTCTTGTAGGTCAGGGAGCGCGGTTCGAAGGTGATGGCTATCGTCATTGCCTCTATGGCGTTTTGATTGCTGGTTCATAGTAGCGTGCATACTGTCTATGATCTGTGACTGTATCTCAGATTGGCGAATAGGTAGTTGATGAGGGTAAGGGAATTGCATAGGAAACCCGGGACCAGAAGGGGTGACGGAAGTCGCGGAGAGTTGGTTGTGTGTGCCCGGAGCGCTTGACGCACTCATCCCTGATTGGAATGCGGTCTGATATCCAGCACGAGTAGAATTAGCATTATAATCTGGTGGAGTGAATGTAAATGTGGTCGAAACGGGATTCAATGGTTGATTTGGGTTTAAGGTTGTATTAGGCGGCGTTGCAAAGGAAGGAGAGCGCTGTTGGTAGGTCGAAGCTGAATCGTATTGACTTGATGCATGTGAGTTATATTGTGATAAAGAATCGTTGAGAAGGTGCTGGGCACCAGAATGCCTCTGCTGTAAAAATCCTTGGGAGGTATCTTGGACTGCGAGGAGATATGGGACCTCGTCTTCGAGCAACAGCTGCTGCTGGGTATTGAATCGATGGTGATGATCCCAAGAAGAGCCGTTAGGACTCATATTGTGAACAGAACTAGACATCGTGGACGACGATGGAATGTCGAAGAGACACGGAATGACTGTGGTCAAGCCGATGAGCTCGGTCGGACGTAATTAACGGACTAGTAGAAGAGATGGTCCAAACCTGTAAAGAACACGAGTGATAAGTAGAATTCAGAGAGCACATGAGAATTGAAGGCACCGTTATGGGAGAGCCGGCAGTAAGCGGACCGCTGTAGGTCGTGCTGGTTTGCCAACTAGTTAATGAGTTAACCTCAAATCAGTGTTAGGGAAAGACAAGTGGCCTGTCGACGTCGAAAGCAGCCTTAAAGATGTTCGTTTATATTCAAGATTCAAGTTCAAGCAAGCCCGACGTCGACCCTTGGAAAGCAGTGCTCGTGGCTGTGGGTTACTTTACTTCCTCAATTAAATCGATTCACTGCTTTTTCGGTTGCTTTCGCAACCTCATGTTCGAAGAAAAGGCGCTGCCACGGATAGTCCAAGGGGCGATCGAAGTCGTATAGCTTGCTTGTCAAGTAATACTAATTCCCGATCAGCCTCCGCTTCGAGTTTCCGGGGCAGCGTTTTCCGCACCCGCCGACTCCTTCAACCCGTCCATTGTCACATTGTGGTTCAAGTTTCTGGAACACGTTCCCTTGAAGCTTATCCTCAATTTCAGGTGTCTAGCACTGGCACTATGCCATTGAGGAGCTTGCGCCTTGCACATGATGCGAAAAGCAAACTCTTCTCCACAGCAAGTTGCTTTGGTGTGGCGACAAGAGCCCAAGCACCACGACTACTTCCACAAATCCAAGTAAAAGCACAAACACGCTTGCGCGCATGGCCTTCCACGATTTGATTTCGACAATACTCCATCAACTTGGTTGAAATTCTACGCTTGTGGACTGCTACCGTCCATAGTCGATTCTTGTTCCCCACAATGCCACTGTCCACACCGGTCAGTTATAAGATGGCTCGTTAACGAAGGTACGATTCCTCACACTTAACGATGAAATCTTTACTCTCCAAAAATACTACTGGCGGCAGTGTTGAAGCTGCTCCACCAACCTTCGTACGTCTAACCTTCCTGTAATTCTTGCACCATTCCAACTAATCGTCCCGAACAGAAAATACCGCGACCTTTCTTCGGCCGTTATCTCTCCGTACTTTGGTCAGGCTCTGCTACTACGCATGAGGATCAAACGGATGAAGGACAAGACCACTGCGAGTGACGAAAGGCACGGCGTTTTCGTCACATGCGGTGTCTTTTACGTGACTGACGATTGTCCCATAAACAGAAAATACAATAATGCATATAATGGTAGCTCCGTCGGAGTCGAGACGTTGCAAATTATTTCAGTCACGCAAGGCTTAGGTGAGACTGCTGCGTAGATCTAAATTTGAACACCTTCGCTGATCAGGCCTTTGGATCGGCGCTTCACGACAGAAGAAACTCCGTCCGACATCCTTTTTCAGCACGATCCTGATATCAATGCTAAAGCAGCGTTCCAGCGCTCGCAATCACCCGTGTCTGTAGCCCTCGCAACGCTGGCCAAACATTGCCCACCGCAGCTTGGACGGAAAACAAAGACAAAGCGACAGTTCAGTTCACTGGAACAGGAAAGTCCTCTGAAGATAACCAGGAAACGACCTCGGTTTACTAGTTGGGGCCGTCCGCGACAAGAAGAAGTCCTGCTCTCTTGGCTCACTCACGCTTTGGTACCTTCCAATGTGCAGTCCTCTGATATGCCTTCCGATATGCACGCCCAAGACAAAAAAATCACTGAAGATCCATGTGATCCGGAAGGAAGAGACGACTTTCCGCCGTCCGCCTCTCATGTATCAGTCAAACGACCAAAAACTGCATGTAGGGTCTCTCTTGCATCCATACCAGAGGAACGACGGTCTTTCTGGCTTACTCGCCCTTTGCGCACGGACATCTCAGCTCAGGGGGATCTGCAACCTGCAACCTCCCCACCCAGTCACAGCCAATCTCCGCCAATCCCTGCAGCACGATTTTCCAGTGTGTACGCATCGTGCTTTGCGAGGCCACAACGTCAACCCAGCGTTATCCATTGGAAGCTGCCTTGAATGCCTGCTGCCCAGCGCGGCAAGATAAAATTTGTAGATATCATCCTTCATGAATAGAATAATAAAATGCGCCGACCAATTTTCGTTAGGCAAATTTTGTTAGCGGCAACTTGCGATCAATAGAGAATATCAGCCGTGCGGATGCCCTCATCCGGCATTCATCGCAGAGCGCAGCCATTGTGCGGCATTTTTTGGTAACCGAGCTACCTTGAAAAACTTAGCACTAATAGTAGGGCTGTACATGTCACCTTCTTCCATACGAAACGAACTTCTAGTGCTCTATTCCAGTGTGTTTGATGAAGAACATCACAGTGCATCGTTCAGCATTCAATACAATTGTTGTTTTTCAACTCGGACCGGTATACGTCTGAACTCAACAATCCACAAGCCTCCGCGACCTACGTAGCGCTACCGAATATTTGGTACCGTCTACAAATGCTCGGGCCGATTTCGTCGTACTGTGCCTTTGTGTGGCAAGACGTATAGAACTCGGGCTGAAATGACGGTTAATTCGCAATAAAACTTGGCCCGATAAATTCTTACCAATGATGCAAGCAAGGAGCCACCAAACCATACAGCATATCTTGAAAAAAAAAACAGTTATAGTACGGAGCATATGAGGAACCTGGATCTCACCGTTGGCGCTTGTGCGAAATTACATCCACATCCACACCAGATGACTATCGTTTCGTTAGGAAACGGAGAAAAATAGATACGTGGAACACCGACCTTGGTAGTGCTGCCACTTGAAATAACGCTAGCCTCAAGCCGCCGATCAACCAGCTGCTTTAGGTCTCTCTTGAGACGCTGACCAAAGTGCTGGAACATGGTGGAACCTCCAGAGAGAACTATGTTCTGCACAACCATGATTAAATTATAGGGGCAAAGCCAAGATGATTGGTTACCTTGTACAAGCCGCGACGAACATCGATCGGAGAGGCTTGGATCACATCATCAACAATTTGTGGCAGAGGTGTCAGGAAGTCGGAAGAGTAGATCTCCGGGTTGAAGAACATCTCCGGAGCCAAGAAGCGTTCATAGCCCACATCGATAGAATATTTCTAGTGAAAATGACGTGAATTTAATAACTGGTGAAACAAGTTCGAAAATGGGCACTAACTCTGCCGGTGACGCTATGCTCACCCTCATATCTCTCAAAGTATTTGTAGGGTTCCGCATCGTATTTCCGAAACTCTTTGACAATGTCCTGGCACGTGTAACTGTAGTTTTCCTTCACTCTGCTGGCTACCCGCAGCTGATCTTCCGGTGGAACGGAAGCCATTTCACCACGCTCACGCAATAAGTTGAGCACGAATTGTGATATGTCACGACCAGCGATGGGGATGTGTTTAATGGCGCTTCCGATGACGTACCCTTCCGCACAAGGGATGACGTGCGTGACACCGTCTCCCGAGTCGATGACGGTGCCGGTGAGCGTCCTGTCTGTGGCACGATTGGATGTCCAGGATGCGGCAAGGGCGAGCACAGCTTGTACTGCGATGTAGAGACCCTTGATATTGAAGGACTCAAAGAAGATTTCGGCAGTCTGCTCTCTGTTTTCTGGAGGGTTAAGCGGAGGCTCAGTCTATGAGACACATAATCAGAATTTGAGGAAGCGTGCGATGTGAAATGATGTCATACCAAAAGGAAGTAATGATCTTCTGGTTCAGCCCGTAGATACTTGAATATCGTTTGCTCCCAGTAGCGTTCCATGTGATCCCAGTTATCGATCATGCCATGGCGAATGGGATAGTGAACACCATAACCAGGGGTCTTCGCATTTGCAAGGGCTTCGTCTCCAATGAAGAAGTCAAGGTCTTCTATCCCGCGTTTCGATGCGACATTCCCAGGTTTCGAAGGAACTGGAGGACCACCGCGAGTCGGTTGAGAAGCAGGCCCACGTGTAGCAATTGCGGTCGGGAAAACGCTGGAGTCATACAAAGCGCGTCTAACAAATGCGATCTTGTATGAAACGGTGAAACTCACTATGATGGATCAGAATTGCCTGCAAAGCTGCGATTGACCTTGAGTGAGTGCATCAGAGTTGATCGTTTTGTGCTTACCCTATCTTCGAGTATCCGGTTCCATTGTCGCAGATAATAGGTGCAAGGACTGACATCCTCAGAAATTGGTCTCTATCGCAAGTCCCTGTTAAGACTGAAGTTGCTGCGATTCCTATTGGTATTTGTCTTTGTGTGGCAAAGCCTTTCGTTCCTAACTTGTCCAAACAACCCACTGGAGTTGTAAACTTCTTGGATTGTGACTCACATCAAAATAGTTCAACCACTAGGTATTTCTTCTGAAGGGCAATGCATGCAGGTTCCGATCTTGTGCACCAATCTTTCACAAACCTTGAGAAGTGATAATCTAAAATAGCATACTGAAGTCTGGCAAGCGCTGTGCAGCTCCGGGCCAAAAATAACTGTAAAGTGAGTGCGTGGCCCTACGGTTTGCGCACAGGCCAGGACCACTGTACAGTATACACTAACAAAACACGGACAAAAGCACATACAGACGGAGTAAAAAATAGAGCATGTAGTGTCCAGCATAGGGTGTAGCCCCAACGGACAATAATCAAGGATTCGATATAAAAAATAGCGAGTGCGCGCTGCGTATCGTCAGAAGCCTAGTTTTTAATGAGCAAGCTTTCATGGTGGTTCGTACAAAGAATAAACATGGAATTATCACTTGAACGGTTTATTTCTGACAACCTATCGGTAACCTGCCGATCTCGTATGCAGTGTTCATATAATCTCCTATTCCTGGACCCGAACTTGCAAAGGCCGTCATATTGACATCCGCGCCCTGATCATTCTCGGCTGACCTTCGAGTTCCAGATTGTTAGGGGCCCTCTGGGCCCACCTATGAATATTCTTGCGCTGATGGACAGCTGATGGAGGCACAATTGGATGTTCGGAAGTCAACCTTCGACGCGCTGCACAGTCTAAACAACTTCTTTTTTATTGCTCGTGTCTATAAACGATCCTTTAAATCCGAGTCACGGAGGTGCCAGAATGATTTTTTTTTCGGAATGAGCTCTACAAGTTCGCATAACGAAGGCAAACGAACAAGATACCTGCTAGCGCTAGCGCTGATCATTCAATGACATATGATAAGCGCCAGTGCAGATATGATGTCACCGACAGGCCTAGGGAATTCGAGCCGCCAAAGTTTGAGAGTAATCGGCATATGCATATAATGCAATCCTAGCTGGTCAGGTGGCAATAACGCGTGATTCCTGGCACAGGAACTGATGCGGGTAGTCTTCATCCGCAGTAGAAGCCCAATGTTCCTCGTTGCGGGGAGAATGCGCATCCCAATTGTTCAGCATTCATTTCACAGACGGTGATTAGTTTATGGATGAGTTGTACGGGCCTGTTGAATCTGACAAGGCGCGGCCGAAACTGGCAGATAAGTGACCAGGGAGTACATCATGATGGTAAGAGAGCTCGTCATCGGAGTCCAAATAATGAAACACATTTTCATTATTTATTTACGTAATATGTAGATACGTACTTAGATCGAGGATCTCGGGGAACTTGACTCTCCTGACCAGGTGCACCAAGTTCTGAATTTCCCTGGAGCTTGCAGGCCCATCAAGAAAAATGAGTAGCTCTCTGCCGCCAGTCTCTGAGAGATTTAATTTTGGAAAGATATCTTATTATTTCGCTCACCTTGGAAACGAACTTTACTTATTGGTATGGCAGCCTCATCAGATCATTTCCAGGGAACAAGATCATAGACGCATATATGAGCGTTCTTAAACATCTCAGGTGATTTTATTTCTACTCTTGTGGTATCTGGGTACTTCTGTCTGCGATTTTTATAGCTTGCGCTGGCTCGGTACGTTTTCTCTCTCTGATCCAGGTCTCGTTCGAGTCCGAGTCATCCACTCACGCCTCAATTTCATAGTTGGGCAGGGAGAGCATCAACGTCGAACGATATTCGTTCAAATTGGGCTCGACCGTATCTTGTAGCTGTAGTCTGCTCACATTCCTTGATTATCACGATCCTTCTTCAAGCACTCGTCGTCGGCACCCTCTCAATCCACCGTGACGCTATCATTGTGGTCGGCGAATCCCCGAAATCTGATTCAGTTCAATTTCTTTTGGTATTGCTTGCAATGGCTCCATATCTCCTTTCCAGATCCGACTCCACCGATCCTTCAGGTGACCTTCCTATCAGCAGAACCGTTTATATAGTCGGATTCACTCTCGCTGGATTACTTGCTGTTACTTCAATGATGTGGCTTGCACTAAGGTTCTTCCGCCGCAAATTGCAGGCAAAACGTGGAGAAGAACGGGGTGCAGCTTTCCTCAATGTACGAGGTGTTGTTCGAGAAATGGATGAGCCCTCCAGCCAGTTCCTGTAAGAATAAATATTTTCACCCCAAAAATATAGGCCTACTCACTCCGCCAGTAGTAGTCAGTCGACAACTGTCGTCTTCCCACAAAAAGTCGTTGTCCCTCGTCCTGCTCAAACAGCAAGGCCTTCAAGACACGACCATGTTCCTTCCTCTGAAGTTTCCTGCAGCATGTGCTACTCCTTTGCCACGTCCCCGTGCACTTTCTAATCTCAATCCCTCGCATCCGCGCCACAGTCGCGGTTCATCAATTTCTTCGGGTCATTCCCGCTCATCTCCTAGACTTCCTCCTGGCTTGCGTTCCTTCCATTCACGAGAGTCTTCGCGGTCGTCGGCTATCCCCCAAGCCCGACCAGTCCGTCAATTTTTTCAACCGGTGCTACCTGATGAACTCCCTCTTTCCCGTTTAGGAGAGCAACTCCAAGTTCTGCAGTCGTTTGATGACGGCTGGTGCCTCGTTGCACAAAACAGCTCTCCTCCTTCTCGTTCTTCATTATCCATATTCAATCCCTCACGACTCTCTGCTAGGGTGGAGAGTAGCGCAGACAATGTACAGATTGGTTTTGTCCCAGCGTGGGTCTTCATCAAGCCCATGAAGGGACTGCGCGTAGAAAGACCGATTCGCAGCTTCAGTGCAGGGGGACTCCAGGCTGGTATGGATACTGCCGAATCGAGAGACTCTGTGATTTCTTGGTCCAACTTTGGTTGAATGGAAGTTGTCGACCCGATGGGGCATGCTTTGAAGTTTGTTCTTTTCCTTGTTCCACCATATTCGACAGCTGCGCAGGCCGTTTGAAACCATGTCACAGGAAACCTGCGGCGCAGGCATTTTTCACTTACAGTTTATTCCTCACGATACAGCTGCATTGTATACCCTCATTAGGTGTTGTATCACATACATATGCCAACCTTTGCACTCCAGCAGAAAAATACGTCCGTGTAGCTTGGGACTACCATGGGAAAAGTACGAACGATGTGATTCGTGCGCATGAAGGCATATCATATGTAATTCAAAATTCGTATGGCGCAATGCGCCTGATGCACTTCGGATGAGGCTTCCTCCATTCCTCCGTCGGCGTCCCGATGAAGAAAAACGCATCTTTGACTGCTGGATCTTCGGGTAGATGCCCAACTCGATCAGCAAGATGATCCACTTCTGCTGGTGCATCCGTGGTATTCCGCGGGTCCCGCGGAGGGGGACGTGGAAGCTTTGGCCTGGGGGCATTGACGGGCCAAGTAGGAAGGTAACACATTTCCTGAAGTAGAATATGCTTAGTCCGGTGGGCTAGGAAAAGAGTTCTTTAGATCCCACCTCTGGACCGCAGGCAGGTCGGCATTTAATCCATATACTCCAGTCTAACCAAGACATCAGCTTCTGGATGTCTCGTCTCCAGTCATTCATCATTTGCGCGACACCAGGCCCCCCATCCAGTTCAACAGGGAAAAGAGTGTCGAGCCCGCTCATGACACCAACAGCCCACATGTTCGTTGTGACACGACAGATTTCTCTCGTTGTGTCCTCGATTGCTTTGAGCAACAGGCGCTCTGAAGGCGTCATTAAGGGCATTTGGTTTTTTATCACAGTAGTGTGTGTTGTGGCACAAAGCCTGAAAATTGGGGACGCCCACTGCAAATCATCTACACCTGAACCGCCTGCGCTAGGGACGGTGATAACATCTAACAAATATGGTGTAAACATAATGCGCAGCTGGGTCTGCACGAGCTTCGCTCGCTGAAGGAGTTCTTGCGAGTCTGAAGAGGTGAAATTCAGGAGATGTTGCATCAACTCGAGCCGATCCGCATATCGATCGACGATGACGTGGGTGAGCGTCTTCCAGTCGATGCCGCTGCCCGGATCTGGTCTAGTGATGACTTCGATGAGCTTTCTCTTCACGTGCGATATGTCCTCTGATGATATTCCGAGCACGCGGTGGTCCCATCGTTCAGAGACCCGCACGAACTGGGACGAGGGAAGGTGCCAGTGCGATATCATACAGTGAGACAAGACCAGTCAGGTCGAGCACAATGCGAGAATCCCCTGGGTAGCGATTGTGCCATGAGCCAGAGTGCATGACTTCAAATGTGCGAATCACTGCGCTCAGGAGTAAATGGCGTCAGTCTACTGGAAGACGAGAGAAAATACTGACAGGCATCAGGGTCGGGTGGGGGAGGCGTAGGATCGCGGTATGGCCACGGGTTTTTTTCCTTCGCCAAGACTCGGACATGTAGGAAAGATACTACATCGACGCCGGCCGTAAAATCACACAACATAACTTCACTAGAAGGTCGTCAGTCGGAAATGCGACACATGATAAGAGTATGCGCACAAGTCCATTTCCATCCTAGAAATCTAAGAATCAGTTTAATACAATAGCAAGATGAGTCGCTGACCTCGCGAAACCATCGATTCCGAACTCCTTGCCCCAGCTACAGAGATCTTTGATCCGTGATTGTTCATCGAAGACGCGCTCAGGTTGCACTTCTCCCCAAGCGACTATATCCTGCGTATCCATCGTACCCTCGGATACCTTAGCAGCACTACTTCCATCAAAGTACAAGACTTTGAGAGGTCGCGTCGCTGCCAGCGTGAGGTGCCAGCCACTCCCATCTCCACGAGCGAAAACCAGAGAATGTTCTGGGTCTGTAGCGATCCAATCAGGTCCACTGGGTATCGTATTGCGGCTGGTGCCGTGATACAGCAAAGTGCCGGTTGGAATCACTCCTGGTACTATGTTATGTCCTATGAAAGATGGAACGTTCAAGTTTGTCCAGCATCAGTAACACAGCGGAAAGTGATACGTACCATTACGATATCGAGTATTTGACCAGTGTTGCAAGAGTGAATGGACAGTGTCAAAGATCAAGTTTCCTGTTGCGTTATCGGCAGGACCTTCATCAAACCTCCATTCCTCAATCTTCGAACCAAAACTATATGAATGTGGTTTGCCATTGTCCGAGTTGGTGATATCCAAGGGTCGGATACAAGGTTCTCCAGCAGTGCTGACGGGAAATTGTTGGTCTCGGAGAGCTAGAGCTGCTGACCCTAGTAGGCTCAGAGTGGCCACAAGGTGATAGCGCATTGCAAGAACTGCCGAAGCGATATTAATGTTTCACATCTTTATCAGGATTAAGGTAATACGTGATAACACGAGCTCCAGTATCAGGGTTCAGTACTAGTTAGTAGTACCGATATGAAAATACTATGAATTGACTGCATGCCGGGATTAGGTGCTGATCCGGGCATGCCCCGATGCTAGCAGAACCCACGCGAAAGGAAGGTGGCAGAACCTGGCAGAACCCGAGGGTATCCAAGACTCGCAGAGCTGTAAAATTTGATGGAACATGTAAACCGACGTCCCTCATGTAGTTAGTCTCCCCTAGCCAGACCATACACTGCGTAAAGACCCAGGCTAGTGGTGGTTAAACTATGTGTGTTTAGACAAGAAAAGCTCAGGTAGCTAGACATGAAAATATATTTGTTAGTCAGCATCGAAGTAGCCTCACTTATGTGTAAGGACATGACATACTTGAGAGCCTTCTCGACGACCTATCTAAATAATGATTAGTATACACGAGACTGTCTATTTGGGATACAGTTAGAGGGTCTCAGCGACGTCTGAATATCTTCTTATTATACTTCGAGTAGATCACCCAATGTAAGGTTGAAATAATGAATATATTGATATTTATGAATACACCACGTGCTCGATATACTAGGTCCCTGCTTCGCATCCAGCTTCAATATATTAATTCCCCCTGTGCACTCGTATCCCCTTCCCCCTGCCATCCTATTATCAGCACGGATTAATATTATGCTGAGACGTCCTCCTGCAATCGCACCTGAAGCATGGGATAGCTGGCCAGACAGCTTGAGGAGAACGATCGTGGAAACACCAGAGGTATATATGGCCCCAGCTAACCAATCAAATGCGAATATCGATCCAGCTCTTCTTGGTGGTTCCAATGGTCCATCAGCTCAAAGGCGCCCTCACGATGCAAGTAGAGATGGGCCACATGAGTCAATGAGTTCTGGGAACACACGAGGGAACAATATTAGGTGAGTGGATGTATGCTGCATATATGCTGCATATATGCTAAAAAAAACTTACCTTCCACCCTCCAAATCAGTAGTACACGCCCATCTGAGCGCCGTCAAGACAGCAGGACACTTGCATCTGGCTCTCGACAGCAACAGAGAAGGCAGCAGCGCTCATCCTCTCCTCGCAACAATCGCGGACGTGAGAGAAGATGCAGGTCGAGGAGTCCAGTGCGCACCCACCATAGGAATTCATCTTCTCCATCTACCAGCTGTTCATTGTCTTGCCATCGTGCATCATCGCCTGCCACACGAAACTCGACTCCGGCAAATGTTGAAGAGCTTGCTGACATCCTATACAACATGCGTGAAGATCAGCGCAAACACTACAAGCAGACGGACGACCGACTTGCGCACCTTGAGGGCAGTCATCCTGACCATCAGACCAGCAGTACTACTTGTGGCCGCACAACTCAACGTCGGGGGGGCTCAAACATTGCTCGCAGGCGAAGGCGAAGAGATGCATGCGAGGAGGGAGATGATGCAGAGTCACGCGCAGATCAATTTGACCATGACGCTGAAGATGTTACTGATGCTCGGGGGAAGCTATCTGCAACTGCTCGTGAGGTGCGAGCAGATCTCAAGGTCAGTAATCGTCTCGCACATGAAGCAAGAAAGAAACTCACCTCACACATAGCGCTTGATCACGACCAAATTCCGTCATGTCTGTAACGTCTCTGAAGGGAAAATATGGCCAAGCCCTGAAGATGAGCGCAAGAATGAAACAACCGGTGAAATTTACCTTACACCGAATTTTGAGGCGACCGTGAACGACGACCGTAATCGAGTGATCTTCAAAAAGGTCGCGCATCTCGTCTGGGAAGAACTGAGAGTGAGTTGTGGTTGCTCAGAGCATTTCGACACCACAATCCACTCACAGGTCCAACAGAGTACACCGCTTAGTGATTCCCTGAGCAACCGCAAGGTTAAATGGAATAAGCTAACGTTGTTCATATTCGCTAGAGACACGTACCGTGGGATTTAAGGAGGAGTGGAAAGCGCAGAATGACCGCGAGAAGGCCGCAGCTAAAAACAACAACCAGCAAAAGAATCGCTGGAGTCAGCGTCGTAAGGAGGTTAGTTGTTAATGTCTGCTTTTAAATAAGAAAAAGAAGACTTACAGACTTGAAAAAGAAAGCCGACCGGTTGACTGACAGCATGCCCAAAATACTTCGAACTTCATGGCGTGGATCCTATCAATATCATCCACGCAGATCATATGTCTGATGAAGCGTCTGGACCTGAAGACGGTGGTGAATCAGTCGACGAGTGGAGGATCAAGATGGGAAAGGAAAAGGGCTTTCCGGCAGATACAGACATGGACAGTATGGTGTTCATGGAGGTCATTAAAAATCCTTGGAGATCCCAGGAGGTAAGTCAATGCTCCATAGTTAAAAACAGTCTCGCTTACCTAGAATCGCAGCTCGGTGACATATATCACGAACTCTTCCAGCTGTGGAAAGCATCCCTCAATACCAAGCAACGTAAACGATTCCGCACGATGCGGGTTGAAGGAACCGACCGAGCGCTGCTTCGTATCCCTGATTACACGCCCTACAACTTCGGAATAGATGCGGAGTGGCTCAAAGAGAACAAGAACCACCCAGAGTATCAGGCACAACTGAAGGAGTGGGGTGATTGGGCGGATCCACCTGGATTTGGATCTGCAAAGAACGCTGAAGGCATTGCAGAAGGTAGCGGGCAAGATCACGAGGAAGTTTAGCTGGAGGATGTGGGACTTGCACAATAGACATACCTGTAGACATACAAGGACTCATGCACTCAGATGCTGTAGATGCGTTGTTAGAATAGAAATTTATGCAGAAAATCACTAATGTACCTTATCCAATGAAGTTGTGATCCACATTTGTGGATTTGTTGTCGTCACAACTCCTCGAGCGATCTGACAAGTGATGCAATCAAATGGCAGAACGCAGGGTGGCGAGCCTGCCTCTTGCGGTCCCCAGAACTCGTTGAGCGCAAAACACATCACATCAAGTTCAGGACTGTAACGTGCATGAGTTCCTTCGAAGATAATATGATCAGGTACTCACAATTCGCTCCATGGGTCGTCCTGCACAGGAGACAAAGCAAGTTCCTTCATCCACCTGAATTCAGCCTGAAGCTGTGAACCATCTGCGGCGTTTGGTTGAACATGAGAAAAAATACTAATAATCTCGCCATAGTAAAAGTCGGGGCCAACTCTTGCCTTTACTAACGACGATCCGAAGGATTCACGAGTACTTTTTGAAGCGGGTGTGATTCGGCGGCCATCTAAAAGCGCGAAGTCATAAAACACTGCAAAATCGTTGAGTGGTAAGGATTGAGGAGGCGGATTCAATGCTAGAGCGTAATGAACGCTGTGCGGATGGCGTGCATTGTATTGTGAATGTAATGCTGCTCGGACGCTGTCATTGAGTCGCTGTGGGTGTGTGGATGCGGGGCCAGGCTGGACATGCAAGTAGCTTCGTAATTCTATATTGAGTGTAAGAAGTCAGACAATAAATGAGAGCACACGACATACCATCAAGTTCAGTATCCCTTGCTGCATCTTGGATGGTTCCGAGGGCCTCTTGACCTTCACTTAACATCCGTTGTAAGACTGACTCGATGATTGGACTATGATTGAATCGTAGAGCACTGCGAGCCTAAAATATGTTAGTAGTTGATGCAATCAAGCCAAATTTGACTTACCATCGAGTCAATTTGCGATGCTCGTGCAAACTCTCTCATCATCGATATTTCCACCTGACCGCCCACCCAATTGTTTGAGTTTGAGCCCTTGAGAACCTTGTTGAGCCGCTCCGAAAGAAAGGCCCAGAAATTGTAGACAGGTCCGTAATCCCGGATTTGCTCGACGAGGTGAACTGCCCAATGGAAGTTGGGCTTCATTGCAGCTTCGCCGTAAGTCTAGTAAGGGTTAGAGTCAGTAATAGCATTGACAAAAAGATAAGCTACCTGTTTGAAATCGAGAAGATACTCCCGCAGGAGTGTTTCAGGCCCGTGGAAGAAGGTCGAGTTTGACCGAGCTCCCACAAAAGATCTTCAGGGCAGTTGAGAGTCGCAGCAGGTTTACTGGCTCATTGCGCTGCATGCGGACCTTGGGTGGCTTCGGGGGTTGAGGCTCAGCATCGTCCTTGTTGCGGTTACCTCTTGTTCTGGCCTGTGCGCTACCCTGAGGAACTTCTTGACATGTTTTCCATGCGGTATACTCTTGGTCAAATTTTTCTCGCGCCTTGAGGTGGCGCTTTGTTGCGGCGCTGAAGTCCTTCTCAGATTCGTCAATGAACGTTTCCCAAACGATGGGAATCTTAAAAAATGGATTAGTTGTATTGTAGTATAATGAAAGAACTTACGATGATCGGCCATGCAGTTATCACTGCGAATTTGTATTCATCCGCAGTGAGAGATCCACCAGCAGGCTCCCCAACACGGAGTGGAAGCTTCCCGGCCCATAGAGGTGCTTCGAACTAGGTAAATGATTAGTATAGCATGTAGTCAGTCGGTAGATCAACTCACCGAGGCCAGAAACTTATGAATCATGTCGAGCTCGCGACCTCGGGTGTCAGTTGAAGCACGAAGTGAGGGAGTTAAGATCCACTGAGAGTACCACTGTGCCTTGACAATTCCTAAATAAATGTTAGAATATAGTACCACTGTTGACTTGTTACACACCTAGAAGAAGGTTGTGCATCGGGTCGATTATGGTATGTCGGACGAGATCAAAGTAAGGGAGGCGGGCAAGTTCGGTCCATCGAGCGCCGTGTTCCTTGAAAAACACTGTGTGTTCTTTGTCGTCGGACAGCGCATGATCCTTGTAACATCGTTGACGATGATCTTGACCACTACGAGGAGTAAATTCTTTGAAAAACGTTATAAGCGTGTCATAGAGGTAGTTGCAGTACATACCGTTGCGTAAGGATTGATCCGAAAACAAGTCTTCTTGCGATACAGTGCACTTGGAGCAAGGGGCCGTGTTGTGACTATGGTCAGCAAACCCGCTAAGCTTACACATTGCGGGATGGTCGCACACTACACCAAGGAGAACGAGACGAACTCGTCGACCTGTATAACCTACTTCAATATACATCGAGACTCTGATGAAAGACAAACGGACCTTGTGGATATGCTGGAGTGTGAAAGATGATGCCGTCGTTGTATAGTTTGAGGAGATCATCCACAATAAACTTCATGTAGTTTTGAAGTTGTTGTCCAGTGGGCTCCTTCGGTCCGGGTGTCATGAAGCATACAAGTAAATTTTCTGCGCGGTACCTGAGCACCCTGGGTAGATTTGAGACGCACAACGATAGTACACCCGATGAGTGGCTTGGCCCATACACGCTCGTCTTGCGTCCAAACCTGATAACATTTATTCAATAGAAAATGAGTAGATAGATTAAAATGTACCAATCCAAGCTCATCGTGACTCCAATGCGTAACTCTTCGTCGTCGTCGGGGTCAGAAAAGAATGGTTTTTGATCCGGTCCTTGGATGGTCTTCCATACCTCCCCGTCAGAGATATCCTTAAGTTCACCGGGAACCGTTAAGCGTGATTTCCATGAAGTACATGCTTGCTCGTTTTCGCCTCGTGCAAGGAAGTCGGCAAGTAGAGATGATGGAAGTTGGATGGGTACTGCGCATGCTGGTGGGGGGCGTTGTGACTGCTGTCCAGTCAATCTTCGGAACAACCTGTTAGATATGGGTTTGAATAAGCGACTGTCACAATCCGGACATAGAGTGTTGATAGGTGTATCTGTGGAGAAGATGCAGTGACAACCTGCACAAATGGGATATATCGTAAATTGGTCCTGTAAATCAAAGCGATTGATAATGGTATGTAGTGTAACTGGAATGGGGTTAGTTGCATCAAGCACTCGAAGACCAAGTAAAATAGTGTTGATTGTAAAAAGGATAAGTGCGCAGGCACGAAAGGAGACACGATGCTTAGTGTGAAGGACTGCGACCAGGATCATGACGAGTCGCGCGAACCATTCAGAGTGACTGTTTTGATACAGCTCGTGTGCATCTGGTGGGGCATCATACTCTGATTGCATGTTTGCCTGAACTCGAGGTAGTTGTTCACGAGTAGTTCTTGATGGGCTACTACCATGGTCAGAACCAGAGTCTTCACTATGCCGCTCCTCGGTATGGAGTAAAGGGTCGTGATGGAGCTCATCTCCAGCATCGGGGTCATCGTATAAACCTCATATCCCAGACTGTCCTTGCGGCGTGTCTTGCATCG
>JABBWB010000341.1:0-44272 GCA_016628085.1 Suillus occidentalis
TGTACTGTCGAGCTCACTGTCGAGCTCATCGTCCCCCATCCTTAGAGCACGACGGTATGTACTGTCGTGTCTCCTGCATGGATTTATCTCGGCACTTCCATCATTGCGATCCTTTGGACCCATGGACCCGACGTCGTGTTATTGCTCCTCCTCTTTCGCCGCCGACTGCGATCCTTAAGTTCACACTGTCGAGCTCATCGAGCTCATCGTTTTCCCATCCTTGGAGACCGACGGTATGTACTGTCGTTGTCTCAGCTCTTCCACTTTCGCTGACTGCGATCCTTTAGATCACGCAGGTCCATCTACACCCGTCATCCCTTTCACTGTATGTACGGTGGAAGGGTAATGGCAATCTCTATCTCTCGGTGACTTCCTCCCTTCGCTGACTGCGATCCTTTGGATCATGCAAGCCCGTTCGTCATGTCAGGTAAGCAATCCAATCGTTAACAAATCCAAACCGTCGACCAACAGTTAACAATCCAGTCGTCAATATCATCCCCTCCACCGTATCATCCCCACCGGATCATCCCCACCGTATCATCCCCACCGTATCATCCCCTCCACCGTACATACAGTGGAGGGGACATGATTTATCGTGCATTCAAATGCCATCTATCCTACCAACCGATCCAGCGGTCAACACCCGTCATCCCTTTCACTGTATGTACGGTGGAAGGGTAACGGCTACCTCTATCTCTTGGCGGGCGACCTCTCGGCGACTTCCTCATTCACTCAGTCCATTTATTCCTCTACGCATGACATATGTTATGCTACCGCCACTTTCATCCATCGGAACGTATCGTTTGAAACATTCAGCCTCTCCATCTGACCCCCAGTAAGACCATCAACCCATTCACCGTCGTATAGGGCCTTCGGTAATCCAGTGATCGGGCTACGTTCAGTCATTGAATTACCGGGCGCGCGTATCCTTTTCATTGGTTTGGAACCCTGGGGCGCGAAAACATCATCGTCCAACACTCTCTGATGGTCGATGACATCCAGTTCTCGCTCGATTTTGCGACGCCATGCCATGTTCTTGACCCGGAGTACACAGTGTATGTCGTTTTCCACGTCGCTTTCTTCTGAACTCATCCCACCATCTCCCAGTGTCTTGATCACTTTTTGAAGCCACATCCAAGCTGGTAGGTCCTCGTCCTCATCGTCCTTCTTCAGGTTGATAATATGCTCAAGAATTTTCGCTCTGCGAATATATTTCTGTGGACGCATTAGTATGCATCCGAAAGCCTCAACATTGTGTCGTGGACATACGTTTCGCCGACGTGTTGTTTGACGAACCGACTTCAGACTTTCGTCTCTCTTTGTGATCAACCTCTCCTCCACCTCTGCTGCGGTCTCCAAGATGCCCTTTGCCGTGACCTTTGGTTGCACTGCTCTCCAGGTCGTCCGCAGCCGCTTGTAGCGATCCTCAAGAATCGCTTTATAATACCCATCCGACCTTCGCATCGGCCACTGCTCTTCCGCATTCCTCCTTTGCAATTGTTCAACGAGTATATCGAGGATTCTCGCATTCCAAGGCGTGGTAGATCCATGTGTGAGATCGAAGGCGAGGTTCTTGGCGTCAGGGCCTGGGCCATCTTCGTACTCGTATGAGTACACATCTTCACGAGTGGCTGGCTGATGCACGATAAAATCTGCATCTTGAGTTATGCTGAAGATGTCTTTGAGGAGTCGCCGGACTTCGCCCTGTTCCATGCTCAGTGTGAGCACATATGTCGAGTTTTAGCTCTCACAAGAAGGAAGTCTCTTTCGTGGTTCAATTCTGCGGCCCTTTCCATCTTAACTTCATCATCCTGCATCCTTTTCCTTCGAGGACTGCGCTTCGTGGACGTTGGGAGACCCTTATCGACGAAGATGCGTCTGAGTGCCGCCTCTATTCCTCTGGAGACCGCGTTCTCCATCGCGGACATGGCATCGTCCGGCTCCGGCTGAAATCGCGGTGGCTCTTGCTCAACTATCGGTGATCGTTCTCGATGCGTGTCCATAGGGTCATCGTCCTGCAAGGTATGAGTTTAAAACGAGTTCCGACCACATCTAATACTTACCTCTGCAACAGATACCAGACGCATCTTGCGTGTTGCTCCACGTGCTTTCCTGGTTTTTTTGATTGACTCGAGGCAGGGAGTTTTGAACCGTGGTTTCTGGGGTGTTTTGGGTTGCTGTTGAGTGCTTCCGGGGACGGGGTCCGTGTCTATGTCCATGGCTGCATGCTGTTGCCTACCGTGTCTCGCAAATTGCTGCTCCATGTTAGCGAGTTCGCTGGCTTTTTCTGCCCTCAATTTTTCTATTTCTAGCTGCAGTCTTTGCTCCATCTCAGCAGCAATGACTTTCTCGCGTTCTTCTACCTGCTTGACATCATTAGCAATTCCTCTGGTCAGTTGTTCTTCTTCCCCACCTCTTGTTTTTTTCTTTCACTTAATTCTGCTTCGCGTCGCGCCAGTTCATCAGCCAGACGTCGTCGTTCTAGAGTGCATTCTTCTAACTGCTCGACCTTATTAGCGATTCCCATAATCTGTTGTTCTTCCTCACCTCTTTGTCTTTTCTTGCGCTTAATTCTGCTTCGCGTCGTGCCAGTACTTCAGCTAGCTGCTCGACATCGACATCATCAGGGAGTTCCACGATCGATTAGTCTTCCTTACCTCTTTGTCTTTTCTTGCGCTTAATTCTGCTTCGCGTCGTGCCAGTTCTTCAGCTAGCTGCTCGACATCGACATCATCAGGGAGTTCCACGATTAGTTAGTCTTCCTTACCTCTTTGTCTTTTCTTGCGCTTAATTCTGCTTCGCATCGTGCCAGTTCTTCAGCTAGCTGCTCGACATCATTAGCGAGTTCCACGATCGGTTTTTCTTCCTTACCTCTTTGTCTTTTCTTGCCCTTAACTCTGCTTCGCGTCGTGCCAGGTCTTCACGCCATACCATTTCTTCAGCGGCGTTCTTCTTCGCTTGTTCTTCCCGTGCGTGAATTTCCTATTAGCTTGTAAGCATACGTCTAACCGAAGGTCTGTTGCACTCACTTGCTTCTCCCGTTCTTTCAGGGCCGCTTCCCATTGCCGAGTCTTCTCGTTGACATCGCGTATGTGGCGCTCACGCTCTTCTTCTATAAGACGTCGTTGTTCGTCGAGGCTGTCTTGAGCTTCTTGGCGTATCTGCTGGTATGATTAGCTGTGACATATATTCAACAAATTTCTCGTGCGTACTACTTCTCTTTCCTCCAGTATTTGCTTGATTTGTTCTTTTTGTTCATACAAAGTCTTGCGAAGTGACTCTGAAAAGTCGACTTCATGGAAGCGACGCTTTTCACCCATCTGGATGGGCGCTATGAGTCACGGAAGTTGATCAGTGCTATCCAGACGTACCACTTCTTCTCTGGCCCTCTTGTCGATTCGAAATGTATGTCGCACCCTGAGAGCATCAGTGGGAAGCTGATTGGGGGGCTGACTGAGAGCATCCATGAAGTTACCAGCACCGCTCTCATCATCGTCATCATCGTCATCGAACAAATCTGCGTCATGAGATGTCTGTGCGTCTTCTGGCTCATGACGCTGCATGTCAACATCGACGTTATCGACACTCATAGCGGGGTAAGAATTCATCGTTAAGTTGCACGATGGAATGGCTTATTCCTGAGTCTTCTTAAGTCGTTCAAGTGTTTATTCTTCTAGTTGTCTTTTTGCATGAACAACAAGTCCATCCCGCCATTTTCATCACTTTCAATTATTTCGTTGCTCACTTCCCCCGTACAATTGCATTATACAATTACCCTTAGCGACCAGCGCTGCAACACTAACAGGAGTACATCCCCGCACAATTACCCTTAGCAACCAGCGCTGCAAGATTAACATTACAGATTCTTATTGTCATCCTTCATCACTGATTTGGTTTTTGGCTCTCCGCTGTTGCCGGCCCCGAAGTAGACTCCAAGCAGACTCTAATTAATTGGTTATTGTCTTTGTCTTTGACTTAGCACGTCAAGTTTAAAAGCTGGACCGTTAATACAGCCCGCTTTCATCGCCCGCTTTCATCGCCCACGTCTTACTTGTCTTGATCGAGTCCAGCATGGTAAACTCTCGCACGTATATCCTTCCGACATCATCTGTAAGTTATCGGACACTTGCTTGCACCCCTGTTTTGACCTTCAAATCAGACCCCAGAACTTCACCTGCGGTGCAGGCTATATTCGACATTGTGGACCAGACCCCGTCAGGTCACCATGTTGACGCGGTGTTCTGGTCACTCGCGTACTGCTCAGCGCTTTCCTGTTCCTGAAAGTCTCTTCGAGGAGGCTACCGTGCAACCTTACATCCACAACTGTTTCGTGACTGTGCACGAAGGGAGACACGTCTATCAATTCTGCATCTTCTTCAAACGGCATCTTCGTCTTAGAGCCAACGTGCTTCTTAGCAGGAACGATCATAAGTTCTGAGGTGATGCAGTAGTTATGAGGATTGGGGTCAACAATACTTCCGTGAACATGCGAGGCAGAGATAATGCGCTTGCTGACTTCTTAATTCACCAGTGAGTAAACTTCACGTTTTATTGAGCCTACCTTAACTATCTCTTTCAGCTTTGCGCAGAAGATAAGCGGTCATCCAAGAGCTAGGCTCCCACGTGATCTTACTCTTGTAAAACCATTGAGCACTCGTATAAATTGCCGATTGGCGGCGAGGTGTGGAGTAGTGTAATTTTCTAGACCGCGAATTAGTATTCTCAGCTGGACTGAACATAATATTATCGAAACTTGCAATAGTATTCTTGTCTTTGGAAATTAGATTTCATTCAAGTACATCCTGCATTTTCTACGCAATTTATTTTCAGTCGTCGTCAACTATGAGCGCTTCAGAAAGACTTCCATGTTAAACTCTAGGGCTGAGCAGGGGTCCGTGATCTCAAAATCGGTGATGGCTGTGCGACTGTGCTGGTTTGGGGGAAGATATCTGGATATCTGGGAGGTTGTTGAAGCCGTAAGCGACTGCTACATCTTCCATTATGTCGACCTCCATGGAAGATGTCAGGACGCGTGCATGGAAATTGAGACGATCAGAGCATCAGGGTCGTTGGGTGAGAGGGTAGGTCACGCTCGCATCATTCGGACACAAGTTCGGAACACAAGCTTAATGCATACAGTGGTAAAGGACGGAAATATGTGGTAAAGGACGGGGATATCTAGCACTGCAGGAGTATTACTTGCTCTTGCTCTTGCTCTTGCTCTTGCCTACAGCCATTTCTCCCTCCTTTCGTCTAGCGCGACCCGACGTGTATTTCAGGCGTGTCATGATAATGTCATTGACGGGCCATAAGTTGCTATAATTTTCAAGGTCTGGGAAACTGTTAAGAGCCTGAATGTCATGAGTTCAATGAGTTCATTGACGACAATGGCAACAACAAGACCGATCTATTCACCTTGTCGCGCACAATATTCAACAGCGCAGGACTTTGGGCAGAAGCGCATTTTGTCATGTCAAGGTGGTCCTCAATGAGTTGATGCATATTTTTCTTTAATTCATGAGTTACTTTACAATGCTGATGGTACAATAATACTTAACGAACCTTGAATTTTGAATACAACTTCGGATTCCAATCCAAAACTTCATGAAGTGTGTACCCCCCACGCCCTGGGCGCCCAGGTTCACCGGGAGGTTTAGGAATCTTCAAGTCTTCCGGTAAACTTGAAGTTGAGGAGTCGCTATCTGACAAAGAATCCAAAGAGCCCGCAGAATCTGAGGGCAAAGGCGTGGGAGAACGGGAACGGGAACGCGAGAACGTGGGCTTCTTTAGGTACGGCGAGGGAGAGTGATCAGATTGCTTGAGCACCCGCTTTGCGAGTTTGCATTCAGGGGCGGGGGTGGACGATGATGCCCTTGCAGCGGGAATGATACTACTAGCTTTCGCAACTAGGACCTCGTCGGCAATAAGTGTAAGTGGGCGACGATCAACATGACCAAACAGCTCCAGCTGGTCCGTGAGCATTGGGGGAAAGGGCGGTGGTGCACCAGTCTCCGAGTCATAGAAAGGAGGAACAACTGTAGGAGTATTGCGCATGATAGATAGAGTGATAGATAGAGAGTGCCGAATAACTACGTTGAACTTAAGGGATGGTTCAAGGGGAAGCGAAAGTCGACAGATTACCGTATTGGGTGAAAACAATAAGGGCTGCATAACAAATGGTAACTATCGAAGCACAAGAAAAGAATAGGACTTATGGAGGGGAACATCATAGCAGTGTCTACAAGTTACAAGTTACCATGGAATCAACGATACAAAAGTGTTTGGAAACAAATGAGCAATGCTAATAAATACGCTGTGAGCGGGCGACTACAGCAGATCATATTACAATGTCTTTCCTTCTTACATTTTTCAACAAATCAGCGCAGCTACAGCGTTACAAGCTGCTCACTCGTTTGACCACCTACAGCGGCTCAGTCTATGCACTTGCGATCTCTAATGATGGGAACCTGCTTGCATGTGGTGGTAAGAAAGCAGACACTCAGCCATACACAGCGCTAATAAACAAGCAGGTACCGAGGGCATCAAAATCTGGGATATCAAATCTCGGAAAGAACTCACATCTTCGTCTCACCATCATGAATCCCGGGGAACAGTCAGTTGCGCAATCTGGTCCACGACCAGGAAAACAGCAGCAGAAACCCTCTGTTACGGAACAGGCCTGGGTTACATCATATTTTTGCGACACAGTCTCACAAATGTAAGTGCCCAAGGTTCCTGCTCGACCGTCAATTGACATCAGCAGAAAACATTCCAGGAGATTTGCGCCAGGAGACTTGGATCAGGTTTTGAGATTACATGCTTGTCCTGGCATTCGACTTCCTCTGAAGGCAACCTACGGATTGCAGTGGGGACGAGAGACAAAATCGTTCAGGTTCTTACGCTCAACGCAAGCTCGCAACTCCAGTCCGTCTTCGCAGTGCGACTTGAAAATACGGTACCAAAGTCTGTAGCGTTCGCAGATAACCGAGATGTCTATGTCTTCGGGCTCTATGATGGCAACTTGTGAGTTCCTCCACTGCAGAATTTTCATCGGCTCATACTAAGCACCAAACAGCACGAAGCTGAAGGATGAAGATGGTAGCGTGGTGCAGGAAATGAGCTGCAAATCAGTGATGTGAGGACGGATACCACTCTCGACCCTCGCATTGCTGATGTTATCCAGTGGTCACGCTGCGGTGCACTCAAAGCGGGGCGTTTTCGTCGTGGATAATGCGGCAGACGGTTTTACATTGTATCGCCTTGATGGTGACGGTGAGCCTGTTCGAACGTTTGCAACTGCTGTACCAAGCATGTCGCTCCCCAAGCAAGTGGCATTTGGGGAAGAAGGCAAGGTAGTTGTGGGGGGAAGCGACAATGGATTGGTATATGTATTCGATCGGAAAACAGGGCAGATACTCGAAACCCTCCACCACGCAGACACAGACTCTGGCCTTGTGCAAACAATATCCGTAAGTGTTAAAATTGGTTGGAAAGAATGTAACTGAACTGGTTAAGACGCGCGATCTCCACGGCCGCTGCACAATTGCTAGCGCTTCGACTGCACCAGGGCGCGGGAAAACCACAATCAAAATATGGGCGTACGACTACGCAGTGCAGAAGGCACCTTCTGCACCTAAGGCGCCTTCAGAGAATTACTGGTCCCTGTCGCGCATACTGATGATGCTGACACAACTACTGGCACTGCTATGCATGAGTGTCTTCCTGCTGATAAATTATAAAGACAGCTTTTTGGTAAGTGGGTCATTCGGCCAGCAGGGATATAACTAACACACCTCCAGGACAGCGCAGTGAACCGCGTGCATGGGTACATGACTTCAGCGACGATAGTTAATGTGGCCGACGAGTTTTCACAGCATGTCAAAGCAGCAATGAAGTTCGGCGAGTTCGGCGAGTATGTAGATATCGAGGACGATAACGAAGGGCCGACCGAAGGATCCATCAAACATGATATTAGGATGCTCCGGGAATTAGCAGCCAAGCTCATGGAGATAGCTCAAGAAGCAGGTGGAGATATCGACGAAGATGAGGGCAAGCACGATACTGATCATCCGCAGGCAGCGAAGGGAGATGAATGGACGAAGAGCCTAACTATCGTTAGCTAGCCAGATAGCACGCTAGCTGAATATGACATATTTTGACATTTGAATGCACGATAAATCATGTCCCCTCCACTGTATGTACGGTGGAGGGGATGATACGGTGGGGATGATACGGTGGGGATGATCCGGTGGGGATGATACGGTGGAGGGGATGATATTGACGACTGGATTGTTAACTGTTGGTCGACGGTTTGGATTTGTTAACGATTGGATTGCTTACCTGACATGACGAACGGGCTTGCATGATCCAAAGGATCGCAGTCAGCGAAGGGAGGAAGTCACCGAGAGATAGAGATTGCCATTACCCTTCCACCGTACATACAGTGAAAGGGATGACGGGTGTAGATGGACCTGCGTGATCTAAAGGATCGCAGTCAGCGAAAGTGGAAGAGCTGAGACAACGACAGTACATACCGTCGGTCTCCAAGGATGGGAAAACGATGAGCTCGATGAGCTCGACAGTGTGAACTTAAGGATCGCAGTCGGCGGCGAAAGAGGAGGAGCAATAACACGACGTCGGGTCCATGGGTCCAAAGGATCGCAATGATGGAAGTGCCGAGATAAATCCATGCAGGAGACACGACAGTACATACCGTCGTGCTCTAAGGATGGGGGACGATGAGCTCGACAGTGAGCTCGACAGTACAAACCGTCGAGCTCGTTGTTGGCAGTTAGCAGGATTAGACAGGTTGAATATGGGAATATTGTTGTTTGTCACTGTTGTGCTCTTTCGTCGCCAAAGTTCCAAGTCTGTCTTGCTTATGAAATTCAACTTACTTTTCCTAGGCTCAATGGTATGTACTGTCGAGCCTATCGTATTCCCTCAGGGCATGACTGTATGTACAGTCATGCCTATCGTTCTCGTCAACAACGGCCTTCGACGACCTTCCCTCCTCCTCCGGCATTCCCACAGGGCATGACTGTATGTACAGTCATGCCTATCGTTCTCGTCGACAACGGCCTTCGACGACCTTCCCTCCTCCGGCATTCCCTCAGGGCATGACTGTATGTACAGTCATGCCTATCGTTCTCGTCGACAACGGCCTTCAACGACCTTCCCTCAAGGCATGACTGTACATACAGTCATGCCTATCGTTCTCGTCGACAACGGCCTTCGACAACCTTCCCTCAGCTCTCTCCACTAGGCTCGTTGTTACTGTCGAGCCCGTCATCGTCGACAACGACCTTCCACTATCGACGACCTCCCTCGTCCAACATTCCCTCGTTCTCGTCAAAAACGGCCTTCGACGACCTTCCCTCAGGGCATGACTGTACATACAGTCATGCCCATCGTTCTATTCTCCGTCCTAGTCATCACTCCCCTGGCTCAACCGTGCTAGCCTGTCGCCTCTACCGGCCGATGAAGTGAGTCGTTATTTCCTCGTTTGGTAGCTATCCTAATGAACATTACGTTTTCGTACCAGGCTTACTTCTGTGATTGCAACAACAACTTGTTGTATTCCACCGATCGTTTTTGTTGTTTCTTCTGTCGCCCTTGTTATTCGTCCCACTTAAAAGCCTGCCTATCCAACTCTATGACTCTCACTCCCTGTCCAATTCCAATTCATAGAAACGACGGTACATACTGTCGTTGCTATCGTCGCACCGCTCTCCATGCCCGTGTCCCGCACAGTGTATAAACGGTGCATCTGTGAGAAATGCATCGAAACTGGCGATCGTGCTGCTGATGGCACACCTAAGGGGGTGCTCATCGCGGAACGTCTTTTGGCCGCTCATCTACAACGTACTCAAGCAGAACGTGCTGCGCTCATCAGGACTGATGTCGCGGATTTGGTAGCCTCACAGCTCCGCACACTCACACTCACCGACAACGAACCGCTTCTTGCTCCGCATGTGCCCGGCGATCCGGGGCACCCCAACCCCACTCCACCAGTATCTATTCCAGCTCTGGCAGATGATCTTGAGCGACTCACATTGTTGGATCCTTTTGTTGCACAAGAACCCGGTGTAGCAACTGATCGTTGCGATGTCTCACAGAAGAACAGATACCGGCCAACCGCGAAGGCCTTGACAGTCCTCGATAATGTCAAGCTCCGCGTTCAGCGGTGCTTTCGCTTGTTACTTGCTGGTAATTTCGATCATGTTGGTCGCGAGCTACCATTGCTTCGCAAAGCCGTGGAGAGCATCAAACGACATGCAGACACTGTGATCGCACGGAAGAACGCAATCATACTGGAGATAGATGGCTTGGAAGCTCAGTTCAATAGTCACAAGCCGCCCGAAATGGACTTGCGTACGGCGGTCGAATTTGATGCCAGTAAGTGTTGACTATCTTCGTCATGATCATATTCTCAACAGTCAATAGATATTCACCATGAATCTTCGCTGACTCAGTACGATGAAATCGCACAGATCGCCTTATTCATCTGTGTGATGTGTAAAATCGTCATGGGAGTCAGTAGGCGAGGCTGTGATTTTATCTTGGGACTTATCTCAGTCCTGCTATTCCTCGCGTTCCGGAGATCGGATGGTGGCCTCAGCTCTCCCCATGAAAACGTGCTTAGACAAATTCCAACGACTTTCGAAACCGCACTCTCAAAGTTCAATCTCACTGAGAAAACTGTCGTATACGCAGTCTGCTCCCGTTGTCACTGCACTTACAGCCCTCACTATGCAGACGGCTCAACTCTTCCCACATATCCTGAACGTTGCACACATCACCCCACGCCAGAGGCCGAATGCGGCGAGTCATTACTTGACCATGGCCGTGATGGAGTGCTCCGACCGAAGAAGACATTCGTGTACCACGATTTCAAGGACTACCTTGCTGGTCTCCTCTCCCGTGCAGATATCGAGGCGGCGATGGATCAGGCCTGCGACGATTTGCAGGACTCAATCAGTTCTCCCCATCCGCCTTTGATGAAACACGCATTCGAAGCTCAATTTCTCCGTCAGTTTGGTGGCCCAGAGCCAGGTTCACTTTTTATTGATAAAGGAGACGAAGGACGCTATGCTTTCGCTCTTCACGTCGACTTCTTCAATCCTGAAGGCATGAATTTGCGTGGTGCTAGCAAATCCTCTGGAATCATCTCGATGGCATGCTTGAACCTACCATTGGATATTAGGTACAAGCCCGAAAACATGTACCTTGCAGGGATCATCCCTGGTCCGAAGCAACCCTCCCTCGAGCATCTCAATCACTACATCCGGCCGCTTATCAATGACATGGTGGATTCATGGGAGCGCGGTATCAAATTTTCCAAGACTGCTTGTTTTCCTACCGGTCGGCTCGCTCGCAGCGCTATTGCTCTGGCTGTTTGTGATCTTCCTGCCGCTCGTCACCTGGCTTCCTTAGCTGGGACCGGTAGCCATTTTTATTGTAGCGCGTGCAATTGTTACCATAAGACCACGTACGGCAGAGTTGACTTCGATAGCTGGAAACCTCGCGATAAAGATGAACTCCGGAAGTTCGCTGAGCAGTGGAGGGACGCTGCGACGACCTCCGAACGAGAGAACCTGTTCAAAGCTCACGGTGTGCGCTACTCAGAGCTGTGGCGTTTGCCATACTGGGATCCCTCGCGCCAGCTGGTCATCGACCCGATGCACTGTATATTAGAAGGCTTAGTACAGCATCACTCCCGTAGCCTTCTCGGTTTGACTACGGCGACCACTTCATCTTCATCGGCTTCATCCTCATCCCCTCCAGCCTTTTCGTGCGATTTAGGCGAGATGCCTCCAGGGATGACTTCCAAGGAATTAACTCAGGTTGCTGCTATACACACCTTTCTGGTTACCCAGGTGCCTTCCGATGACGAAGACCTGGAAAAGTTGAAAAAAAATTTGTCTCACAAGAACACAGGACCCCTCAAGTTTGTTTGCGAAGCCTTGCGATGCATTCCCCAGAAATCTAGTAGAGTGTTCAAAATTGACTACGTTAAAGCTCTAGTTGAATGGGTAAGTTCTTAATTTGCCGCTCCCTGTGTATGAGTTTCTCATGTTTGTTCTTAGTGCCGTGGAAAACCTTTTACTGCTCCGCAGAAGGAACACGGGCTCGATTCTCCAGATGCACTCAATCGCGTCCGAGACGTCATCCAGGAGATAACCGTTCCATCTTGGTTTACTTCGGCCCCAAGTGATTTCGGAAGTGCATCTGCTGGGACGATGAAAGCGGACGAGTGGCGCTCCCTAATCACTGTCTACATCCCCATTGCCCTTGTGAGCTTGTGGGGGGCTGGCACCTCTCATCCTTCTGATGAAGTCGGGACCCACCATAGAGCTATTCTCGACCATACTATGGAGCTTGTTTGCGCGGTTTATCTCGCGTGTGCCCGATCAACCTCTGCAGAGAGAGCACATGCGTATCGCTCCCACATTGCGCGTTATGTTGGAAATTTGAAGAAGATACACCCCACCTTTGCTCTGCGTCCGAATCACCATGCCGCCTTCCACATATACGACTTTTTGCTTCTATTTGGCCCTGCCCACTCTTGGTGGTGCTTTCCTTTCGAACGTTTAATCGGAATACTTCAGCGTCTTCCAGTAAATCACAAGATTGGTGTGTGTTTGCGGTCACTTATATACAGTAGCAAAACTGATTTTTCAAGGCGAGTTGGAAGCTACCATGTTATATTCTTTCATCAAGACTTCAAAACTTCGCTGTTGGCTTAATCGACCGGATTGTCCGCCAGCTATTCAAGAGTGCAAAATTCTGTTCGACAAGATGTCCGCTCCCAAGAGCGCTACAAGTCTCGGAGAAGAACTCGCCGAGGATCCTTTGGACGACAGTGTACAGGCTTCTCCCTCCGCTAGCGCTGTTGCTGTACCTGAAGACTTGTATGCGCTAATCAAACGACGCACAGCCATACTATGCGCGCGACTAAAGTTTAACGGCCTTATCTACAGCAGGGCCTCTACTCACGTCGGAAATAGTCAAGTTTTTTTTTATCCTCGGGGTGACCGACTATCATCTCCTGTCCCCGGCAGCATTCGACATATCTATGCCACACCTGCAGGTGAACTAACGTTCGCTGTACAAAAACTCGTCCCGCTGGATCGTCATGCTCAAACCGTGGATCCATTCGCTATATATCCTCATTTCCCCGCGAAAATGTACTCGTCAAGCTTCAGTACCCACTTGGAAAATGTAAAGGTATCTTGGGTTGTTGGTCACTTTGCTCGATGGGTGGTTTCGAGTAATACTGTAGTTGTACTATCTCTATCTCGTGATTGAATATTAATCTTAATCTATTACATGTGTAAATACAAAAAATCAGACTTTCTACAGACTTTCTACAGTTACGACTACTGTGATTACTCTGATGTGGGCGCTCGCATCGTGAGTGGGCGATGAGTGGGCGATGAGCGGGCGATCATCGGGCGATCTATTTAATCTGAAGATAAAACTTCAAGTTTTATCTTCACATTTTATCATCAGGGGGTATTTCAAATTTTGACGCCCGTCTAAGTGGCGGTCTAAACTTCATACAGTAGCAGGTATTCAGTCACGTGCGATGCTTGAAGTTTTTTCGAGTATTAAACGTGAAGTTTTATTTTGAAGTTTAGGCAAGCATTAAATATACATTTATATTTTTTATTGTCGTTGACATTCGGCCGGCAACAAAATATTTGCTAATGCTTTATGTTTCGCGTGTCGCACAAGATCTAATTAATATTTGAAAATTCAATTCTGCTTAGACGACAACCTAAATTTTAAGTATTATCTTGTCATTTCGCACGACATTCAAACCTGTCTTAAATATCACAAACCCCGATGTGCTAGTACTGGCGCGCGCGCCTTCCGAATGCCACTCCACAGTATCCCCCAACCCTCGCTTCCAATTTCTGTGATTGAGTACAGTCCCACCACTCTGATCAACGTGAAACAACCTGCTGCTTAACATGAATCACACGCTACCCCGAGCTGTATTCCGCGATGATTGTCTGATTTTAATAGATATGCAAGAGAATGTGCGGATTGCGGATTTTGGGCTCAGCTATACAGACAAGGAGCCAATGCCTTTGAGCACATAGCGGGGTTGTTCATCAGAAATAAAGGGAATCGTCCATTTTATAGCGCCTGAAATCCTGCGCAACGTGGAAAAAGGATCTTTTGCTTGGTACGGCGCGCCCGTAAATCCATCACTTACCTTTACTGTGATAGTTGCTTAATCCCCTCACCATATTGCAGTACGGGTTCTACCATCACCAGTATTTCTCGAATCATGATGGCACGTCGGAATTCGACGACGCCTGCTCTCGCGGTATGTTTGATTAGACTTTTTGCAGTGAAGATTGTACTAACATCTAATGCAGCTGTTCAACGCAAAGAGCAACAGTATATGTTGCCACACTTGTGGGATGACTTGGATGACTCGGATGAGGAGACTCGAACAGTAAAGATCTGGCGCCCCCTACGTCCCGGGCGGCCGACGCACATCTCAAATATGGATTGGAAGGAGCCCAGGCCGTGAATTGTTTATACACATTAGCATTGTATATAAGTTAATCTTGTTTCTATTTCGTGCCTGTGAGCATTGCTGTGTACTTGTTAGCGGCGTATCTGGATGAGCTGGATATGCTGCACATTCAGCTTTAGCACTCAACCCTTTTACTGGCTGGCTCGTTATTGCAGTTTTTGCTTCAAACTTCAGCGCCGAGTCAGCGGACGCATGGACAGTTGTTAATCTATGGAGCCAACACGATGACCTCCTTTCCTCGTCCCATACTTGAGACGTTCTCAAGTGTTTAAGGCTGGAGCTCCACTGACCCACACAACTTGTCGATATCGACTTTCACCTTGATCACGCCCTGATTGCTTTGAATTCATAATGTTCGAGCTTTGCATGTCTGACGCTGCAATTAAAAAAACGACGCGCCTATGCCCAGAATTCAAAAGGCGGAGGGTGATACAAGACTTGTTGTGGAACGACCGTCACTTGAGAACTACTCTCCTTGTCAGACTTGACTTGAAGTTAATGTTTTGATTCCGGTCGAAAGTTGGTCGAAAGCGAACACAGCATTATGCAAGGAAATACCAATATTCTACCGTGCGCTAGCAAATCCCCCCATCGACAGACTTTCTGGTACAGGCCCACCGCAGTCGTATGTTTTGTCCTCTGTGACAACTATTTCTATCTCCCCGCCCACTCTGAACGTGTCATAGAAATCGATGTAACATCTACTTTTCGCAGGCACCCCATTTATTGTCACGCTTTTCACGTACGCAGGCACACCATCAGGTATCGGGTACGCCACAGACGCAGGAGAATAGTTGGTAACAGTTACCGTAGTGCTGGTGTTGAGGTAGGCGTTATGGATGGTATATTTTGGCGTGAAGGGGGAGATAATAAGATAGTGCGACGTAGAGGGAACTGTAATCAAGTTAATTCGTGGGTGGGTGAGCGAACGAGGAGCATACCTGGGTACAATCCTAAGAGATGGAACCCGAGAAGCGTTGCCATTGCGGCCTGATCGTCGTTTCCAGGAAGGCCCGCGATGTCTGGGTCTAACTCAGCATCGCTACATATCAGCCAGCTTCTCGATTCTTACCAATATTAAAGTTGTTTATGACAACATCGCGGACGCGATCAACAGAGCGCCAAGGTTGGTTTGCATAGTGGTATCCGATGGGTGTCTGCTCAATAGGTCAGCACCATTTCAACCTTGTAAATCAGAGATTTACCTGGAAAGAAGGTTCGTTACCTGCTAGGAAATATCCGCTCTGGATGCCAACAAGGTAAATGTTAGTTAAGACGACCCGTAGGATGAACCCACCTCAAAGAAATGGTCAAGTCGATCCGTGAACGTTGTATTTCCTCCCATGAGCTCAACCAAGTATCCCGTATCATGCGGCGCATACCTGTTATTGTCCCTCATAAGGCATCCAACACCTCTCTACACAAGAATAGAGACGCTCACCAGCTATACTCCCATGACGAGGATTCATAGAACCCGCTCTGGTTATCTTCCTGAAGCGAACACTCTTGACTGCTCCTGGTGTCCTTCGGCGAGCAGTCGACAGGATCGGTGTTATAGAAGGTTCCATTGGAGAATCTTTTCTGCATGAATCCTACGATGACCATGTCAGGATTGAGATTCCTATCACCCGTACATCGCCTACAGCCAATAGCACTACATTGACTCAACATACCTTGGTATCCATCACTGTCCACAGTTGCGTCCCAGACATTGCGGTACCACTGTAAAGCTTGCGATCAGCGGCTTTGGACGGCGCTACTGTTCGCTCACATATGATCGGTTCGTGTAGTATTCAACATCGTCCGTTTTTCCAAGCACTTGTGCAACCTGGCGAATACCGAAGTCCTCGAATGCATACTGAAACGGATACAGCCGGATCTTGAGACCGAAAACACCAGCATTGATCACAGAAAATTTACCTCAAGAGTTCTACTTCCCTCCCTGGTCTGTCTACCAGTGCTCCCAGTGTCTAGAACAGCAAATGGTACGTAGGAAAATTGCCTGAAAATCTAACTCAGCCCTCATACCTGACACATCATCAACGGATTCACGCACTTGTACACATTCACCTGCCTGCCCATTGTATTCCATTCGGGCGGATTCACCTGGCCATCCGTGACGATGGCAGCGTATAGCTCGTCGAGGTCGATTCCCAGCGCTTGCGCTTCATTGTGATAGTTCACCGCAAACTGTGCGACGATATTGTCACCGCTTGACCCACCCTGGGTCCACCCAGGCAGATTGTTTGCGCGGCATTCCGGCATCCAGCCGAGTTTACGCCAGCCGTCGATGTAAGTGTCCACGATTTGTGCGAACTCGACCGGAGAGTGAAGAGTCATGAGGGGGTAGAATGTTCGGAACTGTGCATGTGGGTGAGCAAAATTCTGACATCACATCATTGCTGCCCACCGTGTCCCAGCTGCAGTAAAGAGAGTCAAAGTAGAAAGATGTCGTGTTCGCAAACGCGCCTTGAGTCTCCAGAGTAGCATTATTCTGCAGAAAAACGGTTAGCACAACTTCGCTACGATGTTTCACACCTACAGGGGTCAACGACGCTCGGTATAGCGACGAATACAGCATCTCTGTCACATTAGGGGGGGTGTTTACAACATCAATCTCGACCTTGCTGAGCTTCTCCTGCCAAAGAGCTTTGGATGCCTTCTGGATTTCCTCAAAGGAGCTTGTGCCAACTTCCTCCTCGGCATTGGCACAGGCCTGGTCCGTTGACACGAATGAAACACCCACACGAAGGATGACTTCCTTTGGATTACCCTCATATGAGAATAGTGCACCTGATTGGTAAATTGAACCGCCTATCAAGTTCTGAGAGAGATTGAGGTGGGTCTGACCGAGTCCTTTGGCGTCGAGGCCGTAGCTGATGAGCATATCGTTAGTTCGAATATACCAACAGCGCGCAATGCTCACGTATCACCAGTCCAGACGCCATATTCACTCAGCCTTTGAGTTCCGCCGTTTAAGAGATCATAACAGGCAAATGCTTGGTAGTAGTACGAGCCGGGACCGAAGCTAGCACACAATGAAGCCGATTTACCACGTTATATTGACCAAAAGGACATCCAATGCTTACCTGGAGCCGTAGTGGCCGCTAATTGTGATACGACCATTTTCTGGATTAATATCGAGGGTCCCGCCGGCAAATGACGCCGGCAAGTCATTGGCTAGGTCGAGCACAAAGTACGGTTTCGCGCCTCCTGGGAATGTGAAGCGTTCTAGTCCAGCACGACGCGTCGATGTAGCTTCCATCTTGATATCATTATCTAAAGTCAGTGAAAAGTAGCCCGGATACGCGTCTGTCGCGCTCATTTCAGCTCATAGGACTTTCATGCAACACATGACGCCACACCATCGCTATCATTCTTCCTGTACCTCTCACGCGCGGCCAGCGTAGTTGTGCATGTGTCGAATCCTGAAGGACAAAGGAGAGGCATGACCTCGAAGTTACCATACGTCCCGAGGGACGATCCAGTGCCACTGTCATGTAAAGGGCTCATGCCGCGAGCTTTCTGGGATGGATCCGAGATGTAGCCTACGAGCGATTCATAACACATTGTGAACGGAAGCGTGCATAACCTGCGAAACAACTAACCCGCTGGCGCGTAACCCGTGAAATCGGTGGTGAACTTGACCTGGGAATAGGTGTGCACATTGTTGTCACAGTGATGCTCGAATTGAAACGTACCATTCCAAAGGGCACTGACGCGCCTGGACTGCGGAGCAGGCGTCATTCGACGACTCACGACGCGTCAGGAGGGAAACTTACCAAACATCCCCATAATTGGTGTAATCTGAAAAATAGCTGTCAGAACACGCGAAGCTGCCGAAAAAAACGATCTACCAGTTCCGATGAAAGGATTCACGAAAGCAGTGTAGTCAATGTCCGTGGAGTTGGAAACCCGGGCAGCTGCAATAGCAGCACTGATACGTACTTGAACTTCTGGCGAGGGCTGAGCATGTATCGAGCTAATATACACCGCAGCAGCAGATGCCAGTAGCCAGCCAACCATGATCATAACCAGTGTAGTTCGGTTCGTATTGCGAAGAAGCTTGCTATATATGATAGCGCTTATGCAGATCTTCCAAAAATTTTACAGGCATTAATTTAATGACCCGCAAACTGTCGGCATGAGCACACGGAAATGCTGTACCTTACGTGGCATCTGGAAGAACCTATCGTGCAAGCCGGCGGGGTATATTCATGACGTGGTTGTGAAGGTATGAGATCCTTTGTTGTGGCCATGCCAAGCAGAATACGTGATGTACATACGGAGATGGAAAGTACAAGCATCAGTCTGCTACGGTGGCGCGTTCAGGTCGGGACATTGTCGGCAATGAACGGAGACAACGATGAACCGTCACACCTGAGGGTCGAGACGGTTTGCCACGCGGTGGCGAATACTCAATGCTCGCCCGAATTCTAGGGCTAAACCTTGTTAACAAATTAATAAAGCATTGAAATGTAAACCCACGTAGGTCATGGTAAGCCTTGGCTCTCAAGTTGTTTGCGGGAGATGCGTTCGAGTTCCTTGCAAACGAGGTCAAGGCCTATCCCATCACCACTCCAATAGAATTTCTCTTCCTCCGGAAGCTTCGATAGAACATACTCTGCTGCATCACCAGGACCTCTGCCAATGCCAATACGAAACCGATGAAAATTGGTCTCGCCTCCGAGCGCTGATATGATGCTACGGACACCATTGTGCCCATTGGCAGAACCACCTATTTTCGGAGAAAAGGCCTTCGGTTTATGAGACAGTGAGTCGTGAATAATGATCATTGCATCTGAGGCTTTGACAGACTTGCGGAGAGCTCCTGCTACTGATGGACCGGTGATATTCATGAGAGGCTCTGGTCGAGTATTCAATGCCGTTTAGAAATGAAAACAGTTTGATCACTAACTTGGTTTCAAGAGTGTGAGGGATACGGCAGTTTCACCTAGTGTGACCTGTGAACGTCCAGTCACTCCGCCCATCGTCCTGTCGGTGGTCATAGGTACATGCAGTCTTGCGGCTAAGGCGTCAATTATGAGGTGCCCAATGCTGTGGTTTCAGTTAGTATTTTGCATTAGATGTCGACTATATGCGATGGAACTCACCTATGGCGGGTCTGGGGAAATGGAAGATTACCCAGACCTACGACAAGTAATTGGGGAAGTCCTGAAGCGACATTCATCCCGCGACAAGAGTTGGGTATTGGTGTAGTTGATTATTCTGAAAGTCAACCGGAATATTCGAGTTTAATAAGCCCTCAAAAGCTCCTTGAGTCATAGCAGGTCATAGCTGCAGCAAGTCAAACTGAGCGTGACCGGTCGACCAAGTCTATCAATGTGACAAAGGCCAGCCGCCAGATATGCCGAGGAAATGCCATATTTAGAAATATTGATTCCGACTTGAGTTCCACCAGATACAGGCGAGGCTCCAGTTCCTTCCTTCCGTCTTCCATCTTTCTTTCTATTTCGCTCGATGTCGTCGACTGCGACGGAGACCAGTAGTGAACTCCGTCCTCGTCATAGACGCCGCTTTTCGACGAATGATGCACAGCGTAACCTTCGTCTTGCTATCTGCCAGCGCCTGCCTCCTTCACTTGAGGCACTCGACCTCTCATCTAACTCAGCTAAAGAGACTTTTGCTGCGCTCAGATACCTCGTCTTATCGTATTTAGAAGACATCGAGATGCGATTGGCCAAACTCGAGTCCCCAATCACACCGATTACTGACCTTCACCTCACTGAGGCTTTGAAGACTAAGGGTGGCCACTCTGTCGAAGAAGCCAGACAGTGGGCCAAAGATGCCCTTGAGATGCTCCGTAGTATTCGAACGGATGTATGCTCTCACTTCCCGGACCTCCATCTTCCGGACATGTCTCCAGTAAAGTCTCATCTCCCCGAACTCCCCGATGTTCCTTCCCTGAGTGACGTGCGCTCGCGTCTACCTGATATCCCAAGTGTCCGTCCGCATATGGCAGCCCTAGCTCCGAGCGACATCACATCGCTGTTAGAACACGCCCGCTCCCGCTTTTCCGACTTTGATTTTTCTGGTTATCTGCCAACTCTTTCCGCTCGCCTCCATTCATTCCATGCGCACCTGCGGTCATTTAATCCTCGCTCCAATGAACTTCCATCTTTACCGGGAAATTCCTGTATATCTGGCCTCATTGATTCCATCATGTCTTCCGAACTCATCACTGAACTATCTGATGATGTCTCTGAAGCAGAGGCTATGATAGAAGTGGCAGCAAAGGACATTGCTCGTGCAGTCAAACAATCATTTCAAGGTTCACGACTAATTAAGTATGTCGACCTTCCGCCAAAATGGCGAAATAATCCATTTGTCCTCGGAGGCTATCGGTATGTAACAAGCCCCTATCCTCCTTGCAACTTGTTTATTCGGGCATCAGGTTCATCCCTTTAGAAAAATGGCCGCTTATTATTATGTCGCTGTTCGCTGTACACAATGAAACCCGTATGTTATTTCTATTGCAAATATTGTCACACCCTGACTATCACAAAGTAAACATACACACGCATCTCATTCCATTCGTTCTTTGGCTCATCAACTTGATATCCATATTTAACGCATCGACTATCGTAGACGCCCCGGAGGTGGCATTTATTTCATTTGCTCTTCTGTGCCTTTTCAGCAGTGTGCTCTGGCACACCATGGCCGGCTGCGCACATCCTCAGGGCATGGAGCTTTGCGCACGGATAGATTATGTAGGTATAGGATGGTGAGTACAGTCAGACACTTATTAAATTCGCTGATTCATTCACATCCCTCCAGGCTTATCAGCGCCTCAGTTGGCACCGTCGTGTACTACGGCTTCCAGAATTGTCATCCAGACGTGGGAAATGCATTCCTTGTATGTTGCCTGATGACTGGGATTGCAGGGAATGCATTCCCATTCTTCGAATGGTTTGATCAAGCCGAGTATAAAGTGAATACTGTTTTTTTCTTGTTTAATTTCTTACTAATCTTAATCCCTTAGCACTGTCGCATTGCATTCTTTTTGTCCCTGGCATTTACCGCCGCCGCTCCGATGGCAGCTCTTGCATACCTCCAATCACCCGCGCAGATGCTTGCTTTCGTTAGTGAGTCCCTTTCTCTACCACACTCTTTGACCCCTCCCGTACTGATGAACCCTTTCTAGACCCCATTTGGCCCTCCATCATATCATATCTCATCGGCCTCGTCTTCTACGCAACACACATTCCGGAACGCTTCTTATCTGAGCGGTACTCGCACTGGCTGGACTGGTGTGGTGGCGGTTCTCACGCAATCTGGCACATTTTCATTGTCATTGCTATCGGCCAACACCATGCTGCGATCGCAGAGCTCCGACATGGCGTTGAGTGTCATGCTGTATCGTGATGCTGATTTTTTTTATTGCACTGAATGCATTTGGAGGAGCGTAGGTGACTTGCTGTCACCTAGTATCACATACACGTTTAGGTATTTACGCATTTTTTAATTCGGGGTTTCGTCCATTGTTTTGCTGTGTAAGACGATGGTTTGATACGAGACAGAATACACGTGCGTGCGTGCATGCGAAGAAAAGGTATAGCAACCGCAAAGAAAGTGAGAATTTCCAAACGCGATCAACTTTTGAGACGAGAATGCAGATGCAGTAGGTCAATGAGCCCCCTTATTACCGTCTCCGTGACATGGCAAGATGATCCAGCCGCGACGTGAAATCAGCAGACTACTCCGGATCCCGCTAATTCTCGTGACCGGCAGGTTCCGACACAAGTCATGCTGTATCATGGTGATCAGTAATTCAGGTCTGGCTCGTATATACCTTTAGAGTGCAGATGATGATCGATATCGATGATCTTCGATCTTTCCCAGCACACTAGCATCATGTTTACGTAGAGGTATACACACCTCCTTGTATATCTGTTCATGCATATTGTTCAGCAGTGTAGATGTGATGTGAGATAGAATACAAGTGTGCGAACAAGTAAAGAAAAAGGTATAGCAACGAAAGCGAGAATGTCCAACAAAATTCACTATGCGAGCTTGCTCTCCCTTTTTGCTTGTTGCACCTGCGCCAAGCGGTGACTGCGTAAAGTCATGGATGTGCCCTGGGCAGCCTTCTTTGTTGCCGCTGTAGGCACGGAAGGAGCTACAGCAGCTTGAGATAATGCTATTCGCGTGTCATCCGATGCAAATCCGGGAATGCGGATATTGTGGTTGCGTTCTGAGACAGCGATGAGTACAGGCACGAGGAAGAATGAATAGATCAGACTTACCAAGGTGAAGCTGAAGATCTTTGACTTCGAGCGTGTCGCCACCGCGATGTTTTGCTAGACGACAGCCAAAGTTCGTGACCGAGTCGATGAACTCGTCTGCGATTTGAAGAAGGAGCTATAGATGGTATAATAAGGGACATGTCAAGGCATTTGAGTGCAGCGACCTACGTCCTCCACCTCAGGCTCGATCCGAACATTGGGATCTACACTTGAGACGAGGTCTTGTATTGATCGTCTCATACTCTGATCTCCCGGGGTATTCTTTCTCCGCGAATGGTTATCCTCTAAACTGAGCATGCCAGCGTCGTCCGTAGATCGTGCGATCTGAGCAGGAGTACCTAGTCATACGGATCAAAATCAGTACTCGAACGGGACCGCCACTTTCCCAGCAGACAGTCGCGAGGAACTCACCCGACACTCTGCCACTAGTCATTCCGCCCGTAAGAGTTGGTCTTCCTTGCTGTGCAGCTGCCCACTGGACGGGCCCTGGATTGGTGGTGTTGAGAGTTTGGCTAATGGGATAGCCGTCACCAGGTGTAGATGTAAGAACAGGTGCTGGTGACCCGCTTTTAAAAGCGGTAGCAGTGGCAGCAGCCCCGGTCTACCACAAAAGGGATGAGACAAAGGAGGTTCCTACCCTTTGAGTCATACCTTTGTACCACCATTCGCGGTTGAAGTCCCAGTCACGCTTCCCGAAGCAGTACTGGTCGCGGACTTGTGTTTTTCAGCGTAATCTTTCAGCTACAGATAAGACGCCCAGGTGAGATAAATAAATCTCACTTGGTTTAAAAGCCGACGGACCTGCTGGATCTGTACGGCAGTGAGCTTGCCCTGCCGCATGAGCTCGCCGAGTTGGCCCATGTTCTGCTCGAGGAGCTGGGCTATGCGGGTGCTCGATGCTGCTTCGCCATTTTGAGTTTTAAAAGCACTAGTCAGGGCGGTGATGATGCTCGCGGGGTTTGGAGGAGCCGCTGTTGATGCTGCTTCGTTCGTCGCCATTTGTGATTTCTCCTCCTTGAGTGTTGTCCTTGAACTCAATGAGGCGTGGCGTAAGCGTGAGAAACCTTTACTCCTTCCATGATAACTTTGTCTTTTTATAGCAAGTAGTACAATGTTTTATTCAATTTAATTTAATGGACCTCCGAGTTAACTTGGTGCTCGTTCACCAAGCGCCGATGTACCAATGCAGCTGCTTGACAGATTGCAAGAGGACCCCCGGTACGAACGACTGATAATTAAGCATCACAATTTTTAGGTTAAGCTACGAATCCAGTGATTCACAAAATATATCGAATATGTTACAAGTGTATTACGCCCAAACACGCGCCGACTTCGTGTCTGCACAGGTTGGGGAACTTGGAACAAGCAGTAGGGGTGGAACGGTGGGTAATTATAAATAAGTAGATCAGTGGGATGACGATGCGCTGGAAGGATAGCTACTGATATGTACTCAGTGTCTCAAAAGCCTATCATGTTGGGTTGGCATCGGATCAAGCCGCTTGAGAAAATAAGTGTAAATGAGGGGTGATGATATAGAAAATGGAGTATAGAAGTGGTCAAATGACCAACATGAATACTGTACATGTGAAAGTGAGCATACCCTCGGTGGATGGATCCGAAGACATGCCATGCTAGATGAAGATATACTGCGCGATAAAGTTGAACCTACGGATGCGAGTTATGCATTGTTATTAGCATAGCAGTAGGAAGTGACAGATGCTCGACCGCGATAGGATTTACTGATGGTTATACCAAGAAACTCCCGGAACACGCCGAGGTATGATGATACGAAGGATCTGTCCGTCAAATTCAGCGCGCACTTGCGCCAGATCAGCATCGTATCCAAATAGCACGCGACGTTCGAAGTGCCCTGCATTAGGAAATAAGGACACTATGGATTGAATAGAAAGATCGACAACTTACCGCCTTCAGGCTCCCATGAATCAGCAACGACGTGAAGTATACGACGCCTACGGGTGGCGATCGTACTAAGAAGGTGATCAATGGACTTTCCGAAGAATTTAGATTATCAGAAACTCACATGCCATCCCTTCTGAAGCCAGGGAGTCGCACGACCAGCCGATACTCCGACGCCGAAGTCTCCACGGCTATCCAAGTATCTGGGGGCGGGGCATGGCAAAGAAACGAGTCGTATGGAGCACGTCTATCGGCATCTTCTCCACAACGTTCAGCTTGTGTCGGCGGTGTCAAAATCACTGGCGCTTCGGGAGCAGGATACGAGCCTGAATTAGAAGATGACCTTGATAAAGCAGGTGGGTGCATTTGGGTATCCGGGGAAAGATCAGGCTGAATAGGGCGGAGGAGGCGAGGATGGGATGGGTGCATGTTGCCAACCTGCCTGCGAGGAACTGGATACATTGGACAGAGACGGCTCATTAAATTGCGGATCATTAGGTGCTGCATTAGTTTGAGGTGGCACGGGCAGCGGTCGCCGCCCGGGTGCCTCCGATGGTGTTTGGCTGTCACTAGATGAGGGCGAAGCTGAACCATCCATCCGGGGTAAGAGATTGTAAGGCGTCTGCAATGGCAAAGGTAGACTCAATGCGGAACCACCATCTATCCAATTGGCAGGTTGCATACTGTCGGGTAGTGAGTATGGTCGTGAGAATGGGAACATAGGCGCCGCTGGTGTGGGTTGAGTTTCCATACTATGTGACGAGAACTGTTGATGAATAGTTGCTGAGGAAGGATCGGGAGTATCAGGTTGATTGCAGCCCGAATGATCTGAAGTGTTCATGTCCGGTGGTGAGTCCGGCGTGTGTGGGATAGGTTGCAGCTGAGTTGACGCTGACAAATGAAGCGACCCGGTGGAGCTATGATCTAATCCTGTAGAGTTGTCACTGTGGGCATACCGTAAGACACCGACATGATAGGATTGAGAAACACCAAGACGTACCCTTTCGAGCCAAGTAAAGTTGCCCTCGTGTTGGAAGCCGTAATTGGGAATGGATAGCCCGTTACTTGTGAAGAGCACGTCAAGGGAGAGGATGGGAGGGGAACCTCTCTAGGCGAATGGAAAGAGGCGTGTCGCTTCGAAAAGGACGACCGACGAGATGGTGGTGGTGGCGAACGGGGGAGGTGCAGATATTCTAGGGAAAAATGGACATAACAACAGTTCAGCAAAATTACTAAAATATTTGAATCGAAAAGTTACGAGGACAAATTGAGTGAGAAGCAAACAAAATTAGGTCTTTAACCGTATGACGACAGCACGGGTATATCCGGTTCCTGGGAAATCCTGAAACAGGCCCATAGGAACGAACGAATGGGTAGAAAAATGCCAGGGGGTTAAAGAGCCACAAACAGAAGAAGAGACAGAGTAATAAGCATGTCGACGAGACACGCCCTAGCGAATTCGAACTGAAAACAGAGAGTCGCCCAACACCAATATGGTTGTGTAGCCAAAGGAGACTGGGATGGTCAGAAGAGTCGTTTGAGTGGAAAATGGCATCGAGAGCCACTACAATTTTAATTTACAGCGCAACAAAAGCGGGCACAAAAATTGACAAAATGGAAACATTGCCAAAGAATAGAGGGTGGGGTGCTTCAGTGCCCAAGACAAGACAAAGATCCCATTTGAAAGCGAGTCTGGTCTTACCTGATGTACGTCTACGATTCTGGGACACTATGGATTCTGAATTAGAGGTCGCATCAGATGATGCATCACCATTGCCGCGCATTTTCTGGAGTAGGTCGACAGAGTGCCACTTGAACGAATGGAGGGTGTAGTCTGAAGATCGATGCCACTGCCCGAATGATTTATGTGGATGATCGTCAGAGCTCGAATCAAGACCGAGGGAAGCAAGAGGGGATTGGACTGTTGTGCGGCTTTGATTCAGCCACTAAGTAGGCAGTCGACTGTGGTAGTTGATGCGGCAAAGGTGGCAGCATTTGAAGAGGGATATTGGCTATAGCGGGTGGAGTAGATTTAAGTGGCGTGAGATCCCGAGGAATGTAGCAGTCGTGACGTCACAACCTAGTCATGCTGTTCCTCAAGGAAAGCTCTGTTGGACTCATCTTCCATTAGATCCTGCTGTATTCAACGCTCAACATCTTAATGAACCGATGCTGCAGCTGCAGCTTTACACTAACTAGATGCATTGACCCCACAGCATTTTCGAATTCGGGAAACGGCGTTTGCCGGTGTTGTTGTTCCGTGCTATTAACTGGTCTGCTTGGGTTGTGCTTGGGGTGGACTAACAGAAACCTCCAGGGAGCAGCGCCCCAAAGTTGCCCTAAAGTGTCAAACTCAAAACTCGGACTCTGTCAAATTCGGTTCAAGCTGATCATCTGCCATGATGTATTTGATTTCGACTCCGGCATTCCAAAGTAGTTTTTTAACGACAACCTTCAAGTGCTTGGAAGCTGGGATCCCTAGGTCTTTTAACTCCATGCGTAGCTCACAAACCCATATCCACTCGCTTGATAGGCTGCATAGCTGCTGCCTCAGTTTGTTTGGAGCCAAAAAAATAAAAAGTGGAGCTGACATGAGAACATTAACTTAATGTCGGTCCAGAACATGTTCAGCACTTTGCCGCCTTGCAGCTGTGTTCACTCAGGTGCGCCACTCACTATGAATCTCGTACTAACACCCAACTTCTCTGCGGACTTAGGAACCCATTCTGGGACATGACACATGTCTGCTGCTCACCCCTTTACACTGACAGGCGATCAACAATCATTGCATCATCTGCTCGCACACCTGTCGACGGTATAACTCATGATCATGGGCTTTCGATAGGTAAGCTTACCGTCGAAAATTTTCCTTCCGTGGAAAGCTGCATCACGAGCGCATAATATCGCTCACAAGTCAAGTGCGAGTTTTGTACAATGGAGACCGCGGCACTCCTTGGATGCTTGTCAAGATTGTGTTTCGAAAGACTTCTATATCAAATTAGTATGTTTGACCCCCTGGAGCCTGGAGGATAGTGAATCACACACGTGGAATAGTCAAGCACGACGTTTCGCTCGCTGAGCGGCTGAGCGCTTTATGCGACTTGTATTACCTTTGCGTCAAACTCAGGATTTGCGGCTGAAAAATTTATCCCTTGCGTGGTTGGTGGCGGCTCACTTTGTTGAATTGTTGGCTAATTGACTCGATGCAACAGACAACACTGGGAGGTGGAAATTAGGAAGCAATGAATGATGTCAGTATTAAACACGCTCATCAATTCTTTATTTCAGAGCCTGAGCTTAAGATAGCTCTTCCGCTTCGAAATTTGAGCGGAAGCCGCGTTTCTTCTGACGCACTTTGTCGTGCATCTCGTTAATTCGGCCGCGATCCCCTGCGTCCCGGCGCAGTGTAGGCAAATATTGTTTCCGATAGTCATGCCCAGGTAGTCGGTGTCTTTGTTAAAGGTAAGTAATACTCCACCGCTGTGACTAGATGCTTGTCACCATATCGCTATCTTAGGTTTCAGCTACAGAAGCCTGCCCACAAGCAGTTAGCCCCACAGCTGCATCTGAGAGTCCTCGAAGAGAGCCGACAGGCCTCCAATTCATTGTGAACATCACGCGCATCTTCTACTTCATTTTGGGAGCAGCAAAGCCGACAAAGCGGCGCGGAGCCATGGTATTTTGATCGGAATATCCAGGCACAGAAGAACTAGTAGGGCTGAAGACAATCTGACAGTGTTTTCATTTGTGAAAGTCGGCTGGGGCCGAAAAAACGGTGCGGAACCTTTAATTAACGAGGGGAAGATGTGGGGATGCCCGGTTTTCTCTCACGTTGCAGGAATTTCCCTAGCTTGATCGAGGAAAATTCTGCTAGGTGACCAGCGCTCTGTATATCGACTTGGCGGTTGTTACCAGAGCTTTGGACCGTACTCGCTTCACCAAGGTAATGATTGGTGTGTTCTATTACTCACTTACTGATTGCTGAAGGCGAGCGTGTGATTCTGATTGACATCCACCATGACTGTCGGTGTTCTTTGTGGATTATACGTAGGTTTTCGTTTGCAGCTGTATCGATGTCGTCACGCATGTTCGATCAAAGAGGCGAAACTCTGCAACGGGTTTATAAATAGACCTGCGTCGGAGAGACAACGAGCGCGGTCACCAAAAGTGGTCATGAACAGAAGACCCTACTCCTTCAACCTGGTGCGATGATTCAACAACGTATTTCGTCCCACCCTGTATTTTCATTTTTTAGCCCATCGCGTTTCGGTTGCAACGGGAGCCTGAACAACACTGGAGATGACTGCAACACCGTTGTTTTCTATTCAACTTTTCAGTCCGTTGTGAAGAAGCACCTCGATGCTATCCACTTCAATACACTCCACCATACACGTGCATCCGATACATCTTATGATGGAATTGACAGGCATTGTCCGTCATTACGCGCTCTCACAACCCAGCACGAACATCATGCACTATGAGTATGCAGTCAGTAAAGTCATTCTGCTAGCCACGGACACCGGCCATTGATTCCCTTTGTACCGGTTTAAAGCATTATTGATGAAACTCCCTTTGTACCCACTTAGATATAAAAGTCGGTCCTCACTTTTTGTAGTTGCAGTGAATAAATCCCCCCTCACTCATTCTCTCATGGTCCGAGCCATTTCCTGTCGAATTCAATAGCAGCACCACACTCAAGTCATTCGCTCGGACAACCATAGAATTGAATACAAAGTACGATCCATTGTACACTCGGTCACATCTAAACTGTATCTGAAATCACCATGATGGATCCATTCCTGTGGTCATCGTCAGTACTAAGGTCTGCAAGCGTTAGTTTTAGTGAGTGCGAGGACCGGAAAGGACTTTAAGAAAACTCATTCCTCTCGGCAGTTGGCCCAACCACCCATCCTGTCAACATTCAGGACAATCGTTAGGGCATGAATGAAGATGAGCGAGAAGGGAATGAAGTGATTGTTCCAAGTGTTCAATGTCATGGTAGTTGTGGCCTCGATCATACGATGTTCGTCTGAGTATGATGAAGAATCTGACATGGTGCGCTATTTGCGTTGGCTGCCTCGCTGGTGCATCCTACAGCCGAATAGTCTTATCCTCCGAACCAGTGACAATGCGAGTGCCGTCCGACGAGAATGAGACTGAGGTAACTGCAGAAGTGTGCCCCCCCCCCCGCAAGGGCTCATCGAGTGGCTGCCCCGTCACAGCCCTACAGCCGAACAGTGTAATCCCTTAAACCATTGACGATGCAAATGCTGTCCGGCAAGACCGAGGTAACTGCAGAAGTGAGCCCCCCGCAAGGGCTCATTGACTGCCTGCTGCCCCGTTGCTGCATCCCACAACCGAACAGTGTAATCTGTTGAACCAGTGACGATACGAGTGCCGTCCCGCGAGAACGAGAACGAGAACGAGGAAGCTGAATTAGTGTGCCTCCGCAAGGGCTCACCGACTAGCTGCCCCGCCACAGCATCCGTCGAACATTCAATCTACCCTTGAAGAGCATCCTTGGGCCTTTTCGGAGTGAACGACAAGGCTCGGACAAGCCTTCATGTTCATAATTCTCACGCATGCCATCATCAACAACTCCCAACCCAATATTCTCCACTTTTCAGTACGGGTTTTGCCCCCCCACCCCCATCCTCTCCCATACAGAACTTGGCCTCCTGGACAAAACAAACAAACAAATCATGAATCAACATGGATCTTCACGTGTTTGGCTTACTGAGTGAGATGGGGACAGGAACAAGAATGTAGACAGGTAGGAGAAGAAGCGAAATCTAGGGTGTAGTGGATATCACCGAAGAATGAATATGAAGGTAGTGGTAACTGAAGGAGATATCAACGACGAGCGCGCAGGGGATCCAGTGGCGCGTTATGTGTTGTTCCGGCTGGCGGCGACAGCATAGCTATGCTGCAGGCTGAAGGAGTGGGCAGGTGTCAAGGGTTATAGGCAGAGATGGCAGCGTATACAAGGACCGCGAGCTCGACGATGAAGACAAGAACCTACACAATTTGTGGGGTCCAGCCAAGCTTACGTCAGGTGCTCTCCTGATCTATTTCAGAACGCTAACTGAGTCGTCACTCCGTAATTATAAGGTCAAACGGCACGGCATAAGAATATATACTGCTAGTATCTATATATTATATACCATTTGTACAATGTCTGCTTCGTCAAGCCAGCTGTCTTCCGCTTCTCCCCGCCTTTCCCGCCATGCTTCTGCTTATTTTTCCCGTGCAGACAGTATCTGCACTCGCCTTATGCCTTCTCTGTGCTGCTGGATATGTCCTTGCGGCGAGCAACGCACCTGGCCAGCCCAAACGGGCTATGAAGGTCAACGCGTTTGAGCTCGTTGGCAACAGTATTGCCAGTGGCCAACAGGTACGTCGGCCCGCCGGGCGCTACTTGACTTGACTTGACTGGCATTCGTTCTTAGGTATTCTTGGGCACCGAAGACAAGGTCTATATCATTGACAAAACGGAAAATAACCCGACGCAAATTAATGGCCACCCTGCATGGGCTGCAGGTTCGTATCATTTGTAACAATTCGGTTCCAGTATGCTGATAGTATCCCTTAGAATGGTCTGCTAGCTCGAAACAAACGCGTCCCATGGAGGTTATCACGAACACTTTCTGCGCAGTGGGCTTATTCTTTTCTCCCTCCATCCGCATAAATGTTCACGACAATCTGTTAGGGAGGAAGTGTTTTGGGCAATGGGACGTGGCTCAACGTTGGAGGGAATCAGGCGGTAACTTATGGTGGTGATCCTGCCGCGAGCCAACTCGGCGGAGCTCCCTATAATGATCTTGATGGCGGACAATCGTATGCATTCGTTCTTTTCCTTATATCTCAGGCTAATGAACCTGCCACGCCGCACCTTAGTATTCGGTACGAATTTTACTAGTTGACGTGGCAAATTATTCTGAGCCGTAATAGGATGCTCAACCCGTGCGATAGCGGCGACTGCAATTGGTTCTTGGTCGCACCCATGACTACAAGGCGTTGGTATCCTACCCTGTGAGTATCCTTGCTGACATGTCATCTCGCACTAATGAATTGCAGTGCAACCCTTCAAGACGGAAGCATCATTATTGTACGTTTTTCACACTTTGTACTTTTGGTCCGCTAACCCCTACAGGTTGGAGGATGCACATTTGGAGACTACGTTAACAATGCAGGACAAAACAACCCCACGTACGAGTTCTTTCCCAGTCGTGGTCCGCCAATTCTCTCGCCTATCATTCAGAACACGCTCCCCATAAACTTGTATCCTCTTATATGGGTTCTTCCATCTGGCAAACTCTTTATTCAGTCTGGCTGGAAAACGGTCTTACTTGATATGGACAAAAACATCGAGACTCCATTGCAGGACATGCCAGATGCCGTTCGGGTATATCCTGCGAGTGCCGGAAACACGATGTTACCGTTGACACCAGACAACAACTACACCGCGTCTATCATGTTCTGTGGTGGTAGTAACATTAGCACTGAGCGGTGAGTCAACACACCAGTTCGGGAAGTCTCTAGGGTAAATTAATACATGGATAAAGATGGACCCAAAAATGGGACATTCCCTCACTGGCCAGCGTCTTCTTCCTGTGTGCAGATCACCCCCGATCAGTCCCCGAATTACGTTGAATTAGACCCATTGCCGGAGGGTCGAACGATGGGAAACTTGATTCTGCTTCCTGATGGAAGAGTCTTGTGCTTGAACGGCGCAAAGACAGGTTAGTACCAGAATATCTCTAACACACTTCCGGTAATGATGCTTTTCCTGACATCCAGGTACTGCCGGCTACGGAAACAACAGTTTTACTATCGGCCAGTCATACGCTGACCAGCCACATTTTACGCCGCTCATGTATGATCCAAAGGCACCAGCTACCAAACGCTGGTCTCTTGATGGGTTCTCTTCGAGTATGATTCCACGCATGTATCACTCCACAGCTACCTTACTTCCAGATGGTATTGTTGCTCTAATCAGACCAGAGTCTCGCTAATTTATTTCTAGGTTCAGTCTTCGTGGCAGGCTCGAATCCCAACAGTGACGTGAATACCACCGCCCCCTATCCTACCGAATATCGAATCGAGCGCTTCTATCCTTCGTATTACAACCAACGTCGGCCGGAACCTCAGGGTCTTCCGAACCAGCTCTCTTACGGCGGTTCCTATTTCAATGTTTCGTTGACACTGGCAGACCTTTTTGGTAACGTGGACAACATCCAAGCGGCGAAAGTTATCGTTATGAGGACCGGGTTCTCTACGCATACGATGGTGTGACAAACTCAGTTGCTTTAACAGTATAATCGATTATTTATTCGCTGCAGAACATGGGGATGCGCTCGGTACAACTACAGAGCTCCTTTACAGGAAATATGGATGGAAGCGCAGTTCTTCATGTAAACCAGTTGCCACCTAATGCAGGCATTATGCCTCCTGGTCCCGCACGTGAGTCTTTGAAACCCCTCCATGATTTTTGTATGACTGAGTTTCCGGTAGTGCTATTCGTGGTCGTCAACGGTGTCCCCTCAATCGGTATTCAGGTCATGTGCGGCTCTGGCAAGATTGAGAAACAGTCGATGCTACCTGTGCAAAGCCTTCCAACCTCGGGTATCAATTCGCAGCAAACGGGACAGCAACAGGTCTCTGGTACAAGCTTCTTGACACAATCTGCCAAGAACTGGTTGGTCTTCGTGATGAAATACGTCGGAGCGGTCTCCGCTATATGGTTTTTGTGAGCTAGCGAAGCTGGTGCGCCTCGTGTTTGCTGTACTTTTGCACAACTTTTGCATGATACTTTGCATGATACTTTCGATGTCTTTGCATGACCTTTATGACACGGACGCTACATCATATACCCAGTCGTATACATTAACCATAGAACGCCCATGTAATCGTAGAACGCCTCGGTGAATCGAGTGCTGCCGGTGTTCGGATCGTGCCAAGATAAAGCTGGTTTGAAATTATGAGTGTAAGATACTTGGGTCAACTTTTGCGAGTCCTCATGCGCAAGCCTAGTGCCAGTACCTTGTATAGCCTAGTATAACGTATAAATAAAGACTGCGGGGAAAGTCAACTTTAACGTGCGGGGTCCGACGGTGGAAAAGACATGCATTTGGTAAAATTTGATGTTTACGTCTCAGATTACGTTCTTCAGCTTATGCTGTCAAGCAACTTCTTAGCACTGGTATAAATACTCAATTCACGTTCGTGCCAGCATGCAACGTTTACAACTGCCGTTATCACGGGCTCCTACTACCACTACTATGCTTGAAGCATATCCGACGCCTGCTCCACGTCTGCCGCAGTCGCCTCTTGTACAGTCTGCCAAAATGCACGTCAAAAGGGTGACGCTGACATCCAAGAAGAACTGGTGGATGGGTGAGTCGCTACGGTTTGCGTGCGTTATTGGTTTTTGACACTTCTATCGTGACGTAGTCGAGCTAGACCAAGAAGACGAGAAGCCAGTACATCCGTCTACCAAGTCGTTCGCGTCATCAGAGGAGACCGCGGTTGTACCAGACAATGGCCTTTTCAATCGACAAGTTGAGGAAGAAAAAGCAAAAGAAATGCACTCTCCCAACCCCTCAATACCTGTGTACAATCCACCACGGCACCCAACTTCGATATTTTCCTTCCCTACCCCAACCGCTTACTCTGCACCACCGAACCCTACCGCGAACCTTGCCCCTGTGGCACAAGGTTCCGCTTCTGAGCTGTTCAAGTGCATCGTCAAGAAACCCGACGTTGTACAGCTCGAGATAAACGGAGAGATGCAGTCGAATGCATCAGATGTGACGACACAATTCCTCGCCGAGCTGCGCGTATATACCACGGTGACGCGACACCGCAATATCACCGCGTTCCTAGGCTGCTTGGAGAACGTTGGTATGGTGTTGGAGTACATCGACGGACGGACACTGTACGAGGTCATTCGCCCGAGGCCAACTTTAACTCAAAAACAGAAAATCGACTTTCACAACCAGCTCCTTGATGGCCTCACACATCTACATTCGTTTAGGCTGAGTCACGGAGACCTCTCACTGCTGAATATTCAAGTGACGCATTCCTCCGATACCATCAAGCTTTTTGACTTTGGACGCTCTGTATCTATGGACTCGGTATTCATCTCGCCATCAGATGATCCTGTAGATCCATTCCAGTACATTGCACGGACAGGCTCACCCGCCGCCGCAGCATCGCAAAAGAAGGTGGAGCAAATACATCCAGGCACGCGGCCATTCGCGGCCCCAGAGGTTCTCCGCGGGGAGTGCCAGGATCCGCTATTGGCTGATGCCTACAGTTTCGGGATGATACTCGTCGCGATTGACCGTGTCGAGGTGGTGGACCTCAAGCCTTGGGAGCAACGGAAGGATGTGGTACCTGAGGACCTCTTTGAGGGATGCGAGGTGTTTGAGGAGTCTGCACGCCAATATCTGGGGCGGTGGGACTCCAGGAGGAGGCTTTCAAAGCATGACATGATGATATTGGTGGATGAATAAGTTTTTGTGCAACTTAATTTTTGTAGCCTTCCACTCCAACACGGACGACATCGAGCTCCACGAGCCGATACCCCGCACGACACCGCAGTTCATTGCACTTTCGGTGTGCTTGCACATTTTCCATTCTCAATGGCCAATATCCTTCTCAAATTTACATTCTGTACGACTATCTCTAATCTTTGGACACCGCTCAATCCGCACACACCTATCATTGTATGTATCATATTTATTAGCTATGTTCTGATACCGAGTAATGGATTCCCCTACTTTACATGCACTTTTCCTGCGTCATAACAATTTGTACTTGTTCAATACACCGCCAAATGTGTATTTTGCTTTACCTAACATTTGACAGAAGTTCAATTGTGTACCTCAATCCGGTCACAATCAAGACTGAAAGGAACCAATCATAAACATATGGACCAATGGACCACCTCAGGCAGTACTTTTTGGTGGCAATTACGGGTCTTTTAGACCCAGTTTCTATGTTATGGGAAACTGGGGTGAAAGACCCTTCATCCCAGAGGATCCCCTGTACACTGCCAACTGCCAAAAACCTCTCACACAGGTTTGAAAGTGATACCCTGTAGCTGACCTAATAACAGCCCTGGTCCAATGGTGTTCTCAGCACCTCTTACCGAGCAATATGATATATATGTAAGGAAGTATGGGAGTGAAGGGACCAAGAGACCTGCTTATGGCCACTAAAAGAGGTATTAGAGGTGCTGGGGATACCCTGGCGACTAGACCTGTCACATAGGTTGGTTTCCATAGGTTGTACATAGCTCTCCCTAGTATTAGACATACATAGAGCTGCAGGTGCCTGTGATGTCTGCTTGACATTGTGTACATCATCCTGACCTTGCAAGCAATTATTACTGCTATCAATTATGCATGTTTTTATTTGTGCTATTGCCATCATGCTGAACATCCAAGCAAATGAAGCAGGCCATGAAAAACATTCCATTATGATGAATTGAATACAGATGTGATTAGTAGGTGGAAATGAGTGTGGTATGTATGTATATGTGCACAGATAGGTGAATAAGCAGCGGCGACAGAATCACTGATCCTCATTCCACAGAAGCTTATTCTGGATGGTGGTCTGCCACTGAGGGGTGTTGCTTGCGAGAAGTTTAGGAATAACCATGTTGCCAGGAAATTCAGCAAGGTCCTGCTGGAAATATTCCACCAGGAGTCTTGGTAACAATGAGTAACCGTATGCAAGGTATGACCATAAAACACCTACTGCTGAAATGCGGTTTTGTATCCTATATTTCCGCTCTATCGGATCAGCTGCAGCCTCCTCCTTGGCAATTTTGCGAACATTTTCGAGTGAAATATCAACAAAGTCCCAAAATTTCCCCATGCTGAAAATAATAGGCCTGCTGTTGTCCCCAAAGCCAGAGTCATCTGGGTGAAGTGGCTGGCCATTTAACATGGTGTTATCGATGCCTTCATTATCTTCAAGCTCATAGTCCTGGTCTGCATCACCATTCCCACCCAAGTGCTCATCCAAGTTGTCAGTCCCAGTGGAATCACCATTGTCACCCATAGCACAAGTACCTTGAGTTTCCCCATGTTCATTGGTCACCAACATCACCAAAATTGCACAACTCAGATATAGTCAGAAATGGTGGTGTCTGACAATAGTGGTATTCAAAGTCAAGAAAGGTAAAGAAATTACAGCGCTTGGAAAGTTGGAACTTACACTATTAAAACTCCGAATTATAACTCCGTTTGCTTACACATCACCGTTGATAAGATCAACCCACCATGCCCTGCATATCATATTGAAAACAACAACTGCAGGCCCTCAAAAATACACATGATGACCTTGTATTAACTCGTTATGTAGAGCTTGTGCAACATGCACTTGATGAGCTCCTTGAGGAACCAGATTCTGAAGATGACACTGACAGTGACAGCACTGGATCCATCAGCATGTCAATTTCTTCCATATCGTAGAATGCATCATTGGATTCACTGATGTCAGGTATCACAATCACGAGTGCCTACTCACTTGCATCCTCCCAGATCTCATCAGAATGGCCACAGATGGCTGATCGAGCCTTCATGGAGTTTATAGATGCTATTTGTGCTTTGCATGATGAAGTAGAGATGAGCCATGTTCTCAATGCAAGGCCCAAACTTAGCCGTGCCCCTCAACTGCACCTGCTGCCAGAATGGGGGATGCATGCCCCCGATAAATTTTGCTGGAAGCTTTGTGTGTCCCCTGCTGTTTTTGACAAACTCATCGAACATATCACGCCACATGCAATTTTCTACAACAATTCCAATAATCCACAACTTCCTGTCCCAATTCAACTCGCAATTTTTCTCAATGGTGTAGGCCACTATGGGAGCCCCTTCAGTGACAAATTCCATATCATATGGGCCACCTGACCTACATAATATCCTGTATCAGACAGGGCCAGCGGACCATGGGCCCATGTTGTGTATATCCTCGATGATGACAGGATGGGCCGGGAGTACAATTATTTCCGATGGGTACGGGTGGGCCCATGTATGCCAATGATATATATATTGTTGATGTTGACTGGATGGGCTGGGGAAATATGATCATTCATGGAGATGGGTGGGCCCATGCAGGTAATATGTAGAGTAGGATATTATAGACAGCTGGGCTGAAGAGAGGTGTAAGGCAAACATTATTATATAGACGGGTGGGCCGAGGGGGGGTGTATTACATATAAGGGTGGGCTGAGGTGGTGGAATATTACATATATGGATGGGCCTGAGGGTGGTATAAAATATTGATTGCATTGACGGGTGGGCCAAGGTGGTGGAATATTACATATATGGGTGGGCCGAGGGTGGTATAAAATATTTATTGCATGGACGGGTGGGCCGAGGGGGTGGAATATGACATATATGGGTGGGCCGGGGTGGGGGAGTATTATATACGGGTGGGCCGGGTGGGGGAGTGTTGCGTATACAGGTGGGCCGAGGTGGGGTATATTATATAGATGGGTGGGCCGACCTTGGATGTATCACATAGACAGGTGGGCCAACGTGGGGGGTATTACATAGATGGGTGAGCCTAGATAGGTTTCACCAGGACATACAGCTGACATAGCAAATCAAATATGTAGGATACATGCACACTATGAGTGCATATACCTACCATGGACCACTGAAATCTAACCCCATAAGCACGAAAACATGAATTGGCAATTTGTGGCATCCACCGAGAATGGAGTACTGAAGCAGAAAAACCCCGCACATGAACCCTGGTGTGCACTGTATCCTATTTGTCACGGAACAAGTCACCGAGTCTCAAAACAGGAAAGCATGGACACCAGAAGCACAACATTCAGAAAAATATAAATGTGAAATGTTCATGACGTGCCGAACCCCGAACCCCGAGCCCTGGCAGTCCACAATTTCGGGGTTCGGGAGTCCGGGGTTCGGGAGTCACAATTTGGGGAGGTTGCCAAAAATCGATTTTCAACAAAAATTGATGTACACATGTGTGGATACTCACATATCTAACTTCAACACCTGAACCCCGGGCCCTGAACCCCGAAATTGTGGACTGCCGGGGCTCGGGTCTCAGGTGTCGGGGTTCGGGGTTCGGGTGTCGAAGTTTGACATGTGAGCATCCACACATGTGTAAATCGATTTTGTTGAAAATCGATTTTTGGCAACCTCCCCAAATTGTGAGTCCCGAACCCTGGACTCCCGAACCCCGAGACCCGAGCCCCGGCAGTCCACAATTTCGGGGTTTGGGGTTCAGTACAATATTTACGGATATGCAGAAGGGGGATTCAAAAATATTTGACACATGTCTCTTTCACCTCACAAATTGTCTTCATCTCACATATTGTCCCGAGTCCCGAGTCCCGAGTTCCGGGTGTCCAGCACTCGGGACTCGGGGGTTGGGGCTCGGATGTCAGTCAAATGATTATGAATATGCAGGACAATATGTATAGATGTATGACAACTTCATTCAAATATTTTTAAACAATGTTTTTCATCTCCAATATCGAATCCCGAGTCCCGAACCCCGAGATCCGAGCCCTGGCAGTCCACAATTTCGGGGTTTGGGGATCGATGAAATGTCAATGGATTCAAATATTTTTGCGAGCTTCTGGCCTCGGGTGATATCAACTGTGAATCTTGAGTTTTCAGTTCAGGATGTCAGGAAGGCGGGTCAATCATTCAATTGTGGCATAGGTAACATGCATTGACAAACATTTATGTACATCTATCACTAGGGAATTAGGCAGCCATTTCAACCTCCTCACCAGAAGTCCCAGCCTTCACCTCAACATCCATCTCCTCAGAAACTGAAGTGTATTCTGGGAAGAGGTTGCCCGGATCATCCGGGACCACAATTTCGCCGGACGATTGTGGACCCTCAGGCTGAACTTGGCTGGGCTCAAACACGAGCCCCACCATGTCAGATGCGTCCTCTACCTTCAAGGGAGTGGGTTCCATGACTCCCATGTCCAAATTGATGAGGTTGGGAAGTGCGGAGGGGAGGGGTGACATGGACGGAGGGGGAACAGATTGATCCAGCAACATGGTTGCATTGGCAGGTGAGTCCGGAAGTGGAAATGAGGGGTGCCGGTCGACCACCTGGCGCCGGAGGCTCTCATGGAGGCGTTGCAGGGTATCAATCTTACCATCCTGCTCCCGCACACAGAGCCTCCAGAATGGCGATGCGAGCTGCACCATCCCTAATGGCAATTGCCATGGAATGGAGATCCGGCATGGGCACATCGAGTGCAGCGCGAGGCACTGCGGCACTCGAGGACGGAACAGCTAAGTGAAAAATGAGGTCAGCTGGTCAGTGAAAATTGGAGTGACTTACCAGCTGTGGCAGGGGCAGGGGCAGGGGCAGGGGTCTTCCTGCCAGTGGTCTTGCTGCGACCACGAGACTGCACCTTGGGTGTAGTTGCAGCAGGGACGGCCGGAGTTCGGGATACCCCACGAGATTGACTTCGAGTCCTGGGTCCTGGACTGCGAGGCAGACGGACCAGTGGAGGGAGCAGGGGCGGGTGTCTTGGAACGAGTCCGCTGGGTGGTGGCCTTACCTCTGACGCGTTTGGGGGGAGATCCCACAGATACCGGATGACATTTGATCTTCTTGGTGGCGCACCGGAGGCAAGATAAGCAGGGGTGGCCGGTCCTCCTGTCCACACGAGTCTCGCAGTGCCAATCTTCCTTGACACAATAATAGCAGGGGTTGTTCTGTGGGATCCATGAGTGGACGGATGACAGGGAATTCAATGCAGTACTCACTGGGCCAGGAACCGTAATATCAAAGGGGGGAATAGCAGGAGGTTCCCCATCCGAAGCACCTGCAGTATCATCAGTGGGCTCGACGACCTCCGGACGACTGCCTGGAGGTTTGCTGAAAAATTGTAAGTACAAACGTCAGTTCCAGACGCAATGTCAAGACTTACCGTAGCCTCAGGACGACTGATGGGAGATTTCTAATGCAAATAAAATCAGAAACATGAGCTCCAGACAAATGTAACTGACTCACCGAAACCTCCGGACGACTGCCGGCAGTCTTCTGTTGACACATGAGCATCAATCCGAGTTCCGGACGAAAAAATTGGACTTACTGAAGCAGGCCCAAAATTTTGCTTCTTGGGGGAACCAGGTGAACGAGGCACCTGGGGCGTCCTGACAACAATGGTGGAGAGCTGGGGCAGGACGACCTCCGGCACTCCACGCGAAATCGGCTGAAACAAATTGAGAGCATGAAAAAAATGAGCCAGGAGACATACCTGAAGAATTGTGTCTTCCTCATCCTCCGACTCGACATCCGGAGCCGACTTGACAGGTCGAGTCGACTTGGCACGCTTCCGACTCTTCATGGCGGACTTGGGAGGTTGGGAGGAGTGCCCAGAAATCATGGGCGACTTCCTCTTTCGACTCCCTTCGACCTCCGGCGCAAGGTCGACAGCAACTGCCTTACCTTTCCCTTTGTCCCGGAACTCGGACGTCTGGGGGCCGGAGGTGCCGGAGATGCCAGGAGGGGAGGGAAGGACAGGTGCGGAGGGAATGACAGGTGCAGGAGGAGGGACAGGTGCAGGGGAAGGCAGGTCGAACAGTCAGTGGGCCGGTGGACGGGTCAGGAACGACAGAGAGATCGCAGGAATGATCACCCAATGCCTCCCAGGCGCGGATCTTGTTGCGCCAGGCGTGTTTGGACACCCAGGGGATCATCATGGCCGATGCTGTGCCAGTTGGGCCACACCCTGGGAGTCATGGGACGCACCCTGAGAAGCTCCTTGGAGCAGGAAGCCACAATCCCAGGGATGTAATCCCCTTTCTCATGCTCCCGGACGATCTCACCCTGCCCGGATATTAGAAAATGAGTGGTATAATAATGTGATCATTGCCACTTACCAAAAGAGTGGTGGCCTGTTTTGTCAGGACATTGTGGGCTTCCCCAGTGCCGGCCGGGATGAGCCGAGCGCCGGCAATGATGCCCACCAGCTTAAGAGTGGATGCCTTGAGGCCGGCCAATGAGGTTTGGACAGGAGTAGACATTTGGATTGAGTTGAGATATGTGAAAATGCTGAAAGCAGGGTGAAATCTGTTGTCACAAGGATGATGTTTCAAAGGAAAACAGACAATTGAAGGGCGTTGTTGAAAACCGTTGATTGTTTGTCTTTGTTTGGTCGTGGTTCAACTTTTTCGGCCATCGCCGGCCATGTGTTGAAATTGCAAGTTATCAGTTATCAATCAGTCCATCAGTGCATCACACAATCATGAGCTCTCAACATGGGGTCAGATTTCATGACCCTCCGGCCACTGAATGCACCTCAATGGATGTGGATGAACCATCTGAGTCCCGGATGTCCCTTGGTATGTTTTGTTTGTGTTGCATCATTCAATTGACCGGACATGCTGCAGATTCATTAGATGACATATACCTTGGGCCGGATGAAGATCTGGACTCTGATTCCGGATCATCGGCTGGTCCGGATGTCCTGGACTGAAATTCCCGGTATGTATCTCAATTCAAATGCACATATTCTGACTTTGCAAATTCATCATTCACCTCCAGCTCAATCACATCCGGCGCAGGGTGATGATCTCTCTCTGTTGAATGACCCGGACATGTATCTCGGGCCCTGAAGATGACTTGATCGAGTTTGATGATGGCCCGGCCGTGCCAGATTCACCAATGACTGGTGAGTGTGTTCCTCCAATCTCATGTTCATTTTTCATTGCATCTTCCAAGTGAATGAATCAATGCCCGAACCTCGTCCTGCCAGTCCGGATGTACAGGAGGCACCCATACCTTGTGAGTGGATTCATCCCCTGTCATTCCTGCCATTCATGTGATCTCCCAAGCCCAATCAGCAACCCCCGGACGTCAATCGCCAGGTGCCATCACTCAACAATGAAGAACTCCGTGCCATGATTCAGGAGTTCATGCCAATCGGATCTTATGATCAAACCGAAAGTAAGCATTCAACAATTGATCATTCATCTCTGCTAATTCTTTGCAAGTTCAAACAATAGTGGATCGCCTGGGTGATTACCACCAGCGTTATGGACGTGTTCCTGACTCCACTGTAGCACAACTCCTGAGAGGCTGACAGACCATTCCGGACTGCATGGGCTGACACATCCAACAAACTCCGGAAGGCAGATGCTGACCTCCGGAGGATGCAAAGAGTAAGGGATTCCACCTCCGAATTGCTGAAGGTATTGGATACCCTCATCTCCTCCTTTGAGGATCCAGTCATCATGTAGATATCAATCAATGTCTGATAGTAGACACATTAGAGTACACTTTACCCACTTCAGTACTTTGTGCTTGGTACTTTGTATACTCCATCTCCTCAGTACCTGGTGCCCAGTGCTCTGTATTCGGTATTATACACAGTGCTCAGTACTCAGTACTCCGCACGGTATTCATTACCCGGTACTCGGTACTCGGTGCTCGGCACTCGGGGATTTGGACTCGGTGCTCGGTGCTCGGTGCTCGGTGCTCGGTGCTCGGTGCTCGGTACTCGGTACTCGGTGCTCGGTACTTGGTACTCGGGGTTCGGGAATTCGGACTTTGCCCCGGTTGCTGGGGATTGGCCATTTGGTAGTGTTACTTTGACATATACACAATAGCACATATGACATTTCAAATCGGGGCAGTAAGATATATCTACATTATGTGCGTCCCCGTGCTCTGGTGACTCTAGGTGTGCTATCTACTGGCATTTGCGACATACTCCGGGTTGTCCTCGCCGATGGTTCAACCGGAGCCTTCTCGCCCCGCCTCCTTTTTGTTCCCGGAGGCTTGATACTCTCTTCCATTTCGACATTGTTAGCCTTGCTGGTGGCTTCCTCAGTCAACCCTGCCAGGAGGTCGCCCATTCGTGATGTCAGTAATGCAGCTGCTTTGGCTGGCTTGGCCGGGCGAGGCTTTGGAATTGCACGCGGGACTGCCGTGGCTTTGGATGCAGGACCTACTGTCCTGGGCTTCTTCAGTGGAGGTCTCCCATCAGCCAAGTCACCATCCAAATCATCCTCTGTGTGATGAGTTGTGCTCTCCGTATCACTCTCCGCTTTTGTCGACAATTCCCGAGGCCTTCGGATGGTCACCCTCTGCTCCTTTCTCCCTGTACGAGTCCGAGAGGGTGACTTGCCGGACACCACAGATGGTACCATGTCGCCATTGTTGTACTTCCATGCTTTGAACAGAAATGTGGGACCTTCGCCTGCTTCCTGCCAAGCATGCCAGAAATGGAGCAAGGCGGTGGTATCCCAATGTTGCAGCTTCAAAGGCTCCTTCAGGTCAACATCCGCTGGAAGATACGTCTGGGCCATGAAGTCATCCAGACTTTGCATGATGGCACTCCATGCACGACTGCCTTGTCCTTGCCTGAACATATCGTTGTGTCCCTGCATTCAACAATTTCTCAGATGATGCGAAGAGAAACTCACGATAGTGCGATGTGAGGAAAGCCCTCACTATGGCCTTCTTCTCCTCAAGTTTCGTGTCCGTGATGTCCGGAAGCAAC
>JABBWB010000342.1:0-43934 GCA_016628085.1 Suillus occidentalis
TTATATGGCTGGGTATAGTCGGTCACACCCAAGCACATTGCCAGTGATGGCAGCCATTGCAATTGGAAGCTGCCAATATATAGCTAGCCATGGTTGATACATTTGGCAATAACACTATCACTGTGCCAGGTAGGTCACAACTTACTATCATAGATTCACCAATATGATGACCTTTAAAGATTCTTCCTATGTAGTCTACCCATCTATTCCTTTATCAAGTGGTCTGCAATTATGATAAATATTTTTAATATTATAAATCAGATAAAGTTAGGTAAAGCTTTGTTATATTCAGGTCAAATGCCTGATGACATTGTACCTGACAGCGAGGTTGAAGACAGTGGGCCAGGAAAGCTGCACAACCCATATGAAGACAATATGGTCTTGGAGCCTGCCTGCGTGGGGAAATGTGGGTTGTCGTAGGGGCGGCAGTTTTTTTTTTGAATCCAAATTTTTGTCCTTTGCAGATATACATCTATGTAGGACATTACAGTCTAGTCTAGGGGACCCCCGGTGTCCCATTCGCATCACTAGATGTGCAAATGCCCTGATGTGGGGCGTACCCCCATCAGTCCACTGTTCCTGCCGGCCATTTTAGATGTGCCATCTCATTGATGGGATGACTTTGTTCTGTGCATATGAATGTAAGGCTATCATATATATGGACGAACACGTACTCTGTTGCCGACAGCGACAGGTACAGAAATCGGGAGGGATGCAAACATGTGAGATAATAGTGATGCCAGAGTACTGCTCGGCTGTTTGGAGACATGTTTGACTGATACTGCTTCTTGGGCAGGTGATTTCGTGTAGGTGAGTAGGGTGGTATGGTGGTGTTACAGGATGATACAGGATGGTACAGGATATTACAATTGGGCGATATTGAGGTGTGGGTGCAGGAGGGAGAGGAGGGAGAGAGAGAAGGTTTGAGGGGGAAAGGCATTGGGTGTGTATGACTGTCAATGATGACGTATCTGGAAAGGAACTAATCGTGTTGGTCTGGAGGTGGATGGGGTAGCGGGATCTCACCAAATGTCTTGCGGAATCACTGTGTTGCATTGAGGAAACGAACAAGAGGTTGCGTAGCTAGGGGATCGGATAGAAGGAAAGGTAGGGAGGATGCTTTTCTTCCAAGCGCTGTTACTAATTCATGGCAGTCTCGGCGATATGAGGGGCAGTTGAGAAGAAGGTGGGACACAGTCTTGTTTGTGTTTGGGCAGTGTGGGCAGGACGGTGAGGGAGACTTGCCTATGTGGTGCAGATGATGTTGCAGTGGGGCATGTTGGGTGTGCAGGGCCATGTAGATTCCAGTCAGACGCTTGGGAAACGAGGCAGTTGGCTTGATAAATGAATGCTGTAAAAGGTTGAGGTCAATGTTGTTAGTTCGGTTGAATCAAGGAGATTTATGCCATAGCCTTGTCCGATGGGCGTGTGTATGAGTTTTGTGAGCGGCTTTGAGTGCTGAAATGCTAAGTGGCATTGATCCGTAATGAAGGAAGCTGGGTAGGTTCGCAATGGGACTGTTATTAAGGCAGCTTTCCACCGCCCTTTTGGCGTGTTTATCCACCTCTTTGTTGCCATGCACATCAGCATGACCTGGGACCCAGCGGACAGTGATGTGGAAGTCTCGATATTCCTTCTTAATATCCGCTAGTCTATTACAGAACAAGTTGGTCAAATAAGATCCTGGGCGTGAATGGAAAGTTTCACTGGATTGTATTGCAGCTTGATTGTTGACAAGAATGGATATGGGGAAGGTGGGGTCTACCTCTGTGGCTAACAGCTCAGCTGCCAAATTCAAACCGACGGCCTCTGCTTCAAAGACGGTATGTTCCTTTTCTGTTCCAAGATGGTAACAAAGGGTTCATGGCCTTCGGCCTGCTCTGAATAGGATCATGGCAGCACCTATCTTGCCTTTGTGGCCTGAACCGTCACTGTAGATTTGGATGGAATCGGTGAGTCAAGCATGGTCTTCAATGGCTTGCTGTTTAGATTCGGCAATTTGAACTTTGTGGATGTTCGAGTGCTAGGGGGGTTTGTGGGCTGGATTGAGAGATTCGATGTTGTGGGGAATGATGGAGAAACAGTGGGTGAGGATGTGAAGGGAGGAACAGTGGGAGCCTATGTATCGATTGGCGGTGTGTCATACTGGTGCATGTAAGGGGTGGGAGCTGGGGAGGGTGGCGATGCAGATTATTGCTCGATGACAGGAGTTCTGGAGGAGTAAGGACATAGGTAGGATGTTTGCATGGGCTTCAAGAAGGTCTGTAGGAGTTGTGCGCATGGCACCAGTGATTGCCAAGGCTGCCAGGCATTGAACTGAGTTGAGCCATCTGGCTACACCAATGGATCCTCTTTGCAGGACATCTGAACCATCGCGAAACACAGGATTGAACCATAAGTCAGCTGCATAGAGCATTTTAGGTACTGTTACGGCCTGGTAGATCTGTCGCATTAAATGTAGTGGGATACCTTTAGCAGCGGAAGAGAGTCTATGTAGCTGGAGAATATATCAGCCTTAGTTGTAGTATTTGACCTAATATGAATGGCAACTACCAGCTTTCAAATTGACACCTTTCATGGCAACTACTAGCTGTGCACTTTGGCCTATTGCATGGCTCTTGCCAGGTCCCTATTTTGCCTGGTGTGTTGGCTTTCACAGCTGCATTTTTGGGATTTTGAAACTCAGCTATGTGTTCAGTCACAAATGTGGAAATTCACAAAACACATCCTGTTTTGGTCACCTTTTCATGTCAGGCCTCCCCACATTACCCCTACATTATTCCCACACTCCACATTTTCGCATTTTTAGCCACCTACTGTGGGAATTACCCCACAACATCCAAAACATCCTCCCACAGCACAAATGCATGAATTGTGAGGTGGGTAAAATGTTGGTGAAGCATGAAAATACACCACAATATCACGAAGTTTTCTGGTACATTCGCTCATCAGGCAATCTGCCAACAATTACATGCTTTGCCCACAATCTATCACATTTTTACCTTGCATTATCCCCACAATTCACACAATATTTCCATATGTAGACACCACACAACAATCATGCTTCGATGGTAGCTTGAAATCACACACAGCAGCTTGGATTTGTGTGCAGCAGGCTCGATTATAAGGAAGAATGATACTAGCCATGTTCCACATAAGGATGACAAGGTTATTGAGCAGAACGACACGTCTAACTCCCCACCACAATGTCCTATGGCGAGCCCTGAGTATAACTTCAACTTCAATCCTCCCCCTCCTTTGTATGGCCACCCCAGCACACCAGCAGGCCATGCATACAGTGGTATGGTTGGCTCCCATGAGATGGGAAGGGTTATGTACCAAGGCAGCCCTACAGGAATGTCGGATGGGTGTCCAATGTCTATCCCAGCACTGACACCAGGGTTATCTTCACATGAGCTCCAGCGGCCAGCATCTGTAGTCCCCATCATAGATCCCCAACTGACTAGTACAGCTTCAGGTGGTATAGGAACAGGTACCAGCTCCGCACAGAACACTAGTGGTCCACCCAAGTCAATGAAAATCTCTCAGGTCTTGAGTGAGATGACCAGTTTCAACCGCCAGCTGGCCCAAGCTGAAGATTCAGAGCTGCAACATGCAAATGAACTGTACGCAGTGGAGACTAGATGCATTCAGCATGTCAAGGCTGTGAAGATTGAGTTCAAGGCCAAGATAAAGAGTCTAGAGGAGCAGTTTGAGCAGAAAGTGGCCAGTTTGCTTGCAAGTAAGAGTCATGTTGATGTAGGAGATGGGTCTGAAGATGAGACTGATGAGGAATTTGAGCAAGATGTTGAGAAGCTTGAAAGGAGTGCCCTTGCATTCAGCGACAATGGTCTGAAGGTGAGTAAATCAGTAGATCCAGTATGTGAAGTATACACTAATAAAACATCACTCAGGCAGTTGTTCATATGGTGTTTCAGATGTTGATGGGAAGCGCAAAGCTTACCGTTGACGTGCTTCCTTCATATCCAAGTGACGAAAATAAGTGGCCGCTCGATCCTGCCACCAACGAGCATTTGATGCATTTTCACTGGACTGAATCCCATCAACATCCAGACAATCATGCCAACATCCTGTGCATCATCACTTACATTTGTCAACATGGCACAACTGTATGCGCTGGCACTGGTCCTACTCTTCGCGATATCAGTGACGAAGACCTGTGCACCCATGTGGTGATAAAATATCAAGACTTACAGAAGAACTTGTGGAAGGCAGGCAGGTTGTCTGGACACCTAGTGGTGCCTCTGACAGGTGTGGCAAGTACTGTTGAAGATGATCCACTCAGGCCTTCAGCTCAGCCTGTATCCATAACAACAACTTCACGTGCCAAATTGCAAAGTCATGCCAGAGGAGTAAGTCATGGGCCATTAATATGAACTATAACTCACCTGTGTACCTTAGAAACTTGAAGTGTGTATACGCAAATACGAGAATCTGCCAGAAGATTCAGAGTTCGGGCATGAGAAATATCGAGCAGCACTCACAGAGTCCTTGATGTCACAGGATGAGGATGAGGTGAGTGTACAGGGGAAAAAGACGGGGCAATTTGTATCCCATGCTGGAACATATCGAAGTGACCTTGTGAGTAAAATGATGACAGCTAAAATGGACACTGACCCTGATCAAAATTGTAGATGTCGAGGTTCTTGGCTGCTGTTGATGAAGCAGCAGATCCACACCCCCCACCTCGCTTCACTGCTCAGGTTAAAGGCGACTCGAAAGAACTCCCGCTCTTAGCTGCAAAGAAAATTGAGAATCGAGCATGCTGATGGATGGTATCAGCGGAATGGCTCGCGAGAGAAGAAAACAAGAAGTATGACTCACCTAGCTTTCTCCTAGACAATGGGCATGCATGGGGTGATCCAAAGGACCCTGAGGAGATGTTGGCAGGGCAGAAGCGAGTGAAGGAACAGAAGAGGGTGATTGCAGTGAAGAAGCGTGTGAAAATCGAGGAGATGGAGGTGAAGAAGGAAAATGGAACAAAGAAAGGTAAAGGCAAATCAAAGGCCACAACTGACAATGGGAAGGGATGAGAGAGCATCCCAGCACAACCAGTAGCAAGTACTAGCATAGCTCGTGAGCTGCCTCCTGCTGCAGAGTCAGATGATGAGTTCAGTGACTAGATATGACAAAAAGTGCACACCTTATCTACTCTCCCTCTTCATCTTCTAAAAAGTCTTCAGGTTCATTCCCTGCCTATAAATTTTGAGACTGTTGTACAAGAGTAATCACAATTTGTAAACTTACATGGTCAAATGAGACAGTGATCTACAGATCTTTTTTGAGGATGTTTGAGTGCACTGGAATTAGTGCCAGTGGGCACTCAATCCATGATACTGGAACCATTTCCTGAGGGCCCAATTCCATGTATGAGACATGGATACCAAGTGTAGATGCACTGAAAATATATGAGCACTTGTCCCTGCAAACCAAAAGACTTACTAGAGATCCCATGGCATTGCAGGAATGTCATTATCAGAGACTAATCTCCTTACAACTGCACAAACATGAGGGATGACATCAAGAACACCAACCACAAATAATGCCATGATTTGCACAGGGACATGCATTCTACCTTGCAATATGAACGCAAATGAGTCAGCGTGTGTGCGCCGATTCATGGTGCAGCCATAACGAATGCCATCTTTGCGAATGTATGTGAGTGCACGAGATACCTTGTTTGCATAGAAGGGGGTGCCATTGTCGCATGATAAATCACCAACCAGGTGAAGGTCGGGCCATAGAGAACGACAGTACTGGAGAAGAATGGGGTAGAATACTCCTTGAGGCAAGCTGTATGCACAGAGATTGATCAATTTTGCATTATGGAGTGTGTTACGAACTTGGATGGATCTCTTACCAATGGTTCAAAAGAGAACCGTCCTTCACAAAGGATGTCTCCGGCAAGCGGTTCCACCTTCAAACAAGAAGGGGTTCTGGCTTGATACTGGTCTTACGGGCTTGATACCATACAGGGCAGGATCAAGGGTGTAGTCTAGAAGGCTGGCACTTCTCAGACAGATGATAATCAGGCTATCGACGAGGAGTGCTTGAAGATAGAATCAGAGATAGACACTTAGGTTGTGAAGCCTAAGCAAGGATCAGGTTTTCAGGATAACCAAGTAGACTTCTAGAGGGCTGGCACCTCTTAGACAGGATACGAGGGTCAAAAACCAAGTAGATTAAAGTGAGGAACAACTATGATACATGACGAGTATATATAGGGAATGTGGAATAGCTTTAGGGGAGGTCGTCAGGTATCGGTAGGTCTGAGAAAGGCAGGCAAGGGCCTGATATGAGTACAAGGTAACGCAGCCGCATGTCCATGGGTCAAGGGTACGAGTCATAGGGAGTCAGAGATAGATGAACCGGATTAAAGGTAGACATAAGAAGAGCCGAGGCTATACGAATACAAGGCAGAGCAGCCATGAGCCCAGGGAGATAGGGGAAAAGATAGGGGGGTACAGTGTTACTGTAACAGAGTGGTAACCTAACATTGTCTGATGGAAAACGAGCATCAGTTGATAGATTGGTGCAAAAAATAAACACATACCTTCAGCAGCTTCACTCTGATAAACTGCTATCTGCGTCATCATGCTTCTGCGGTCTTGAGCTTGTACCTTGATGATGTGGTTAATTTGGTCTCGTTCGAAAGAATGAGTGTCAGCAGGAAGAGCAAGAAGATACTTGTAAATGAGATGAGTTTGGACCCAGTTCCATAAGAGAGTCAACTCGATCCATCCTCCATCATGACCATTATGGTGAACACGTTCTAGCATCCCATTGAACCGCTCGAATGCGAAGAGCCACCAGGCATATACAGGACCAAACTTCTTTATCATATCAGCTGTATGCATCGAAGCTTGATGGTTGATGGTGAGTGGGATGCGAAGCTGCAGACATTCCAAGTAGTAATGGGCTAGAAAGCTCTGACCAGTGCGAGCCTGAGCCATAGAGATCGTGCGGGATGTAAGAATTTGGACGCCAGTGCACAGGAATAGAATGGCCTTATACAGCAAGCGGCGGTTACACAAGAAATCTGGGGCAACAGTGTTAGGTGGAAGAGGAGGCTCGGTGTCTGGTATTTCGTCATTAGCATCCCTCCAAGCCCACCAGAGAATGACTGGGGTGATTGTTAGAAGACAACACCACTCGTCAGCCTTCTTGAGGGATTGGTTTTCACCCAGCTGATGTTGGACAAAGATAAGAACTAAGTCAGCTATTGAGGCAAACACGTACATTTTTTGGCAGTCGAGTGACGTGGCTAGGCCATCTTACAGCATTAATTATATCTTCAAATTGTCGCTTCAGAGAATTGATGCCACCCATGCCCGAGAGCATATATCCACCAAACAACACACGCATAAACAGGTGCGAAATGATTCCTTGATCAAACAAGATGTAAGCATGTCAGAATGAAGAAATAAACACGTACCAAGGAAGATACAGTGCATAAAGTCAAGAGCTGACTTTCTCGATGGTAACCAGCCTGAAATGACATTGAGAATGCTAAATCTAACTCCGTGGTCTCGCAAGATTGCTTCTTGGCGAGCGGGAGTAGCATCCTTAGAGTAGAAGCTCTGATGAAGCATATGATGATCATCTTTGGCAGTCCATGCTATGCACCAAGTCAATGGGGATTGTGTGTGTGAAAGTTCACTTACAATTGTTGTAGCCTTCAGGAGTATTGATTTTGACGATGTCGATGTCACAAAATGCACATGGATGGAAGTCATGACTGTGTCCAGCTGTTCCGTTACATTTATGCGAGGCAGGCATATCACAAGCGAGGGCTTCATTATCTACAAATACATCTACAAGTTCTTCTTCTCCATAAACATCCATTTTGACCCCTAGATAAGTTCAAACAGTGAGCATACAAGTAGCATGTAATACTTCGCACCATTCTTGAGTTCCATAAGCTCACGAGTAGATGGCTCCAAACAATGGTTGATTTGAACTATGTTTGGCTCTTTTGGATCCAGCATAATTGCTGCGCATATGACGTTGACTTGTAAGAATCATTGATCTCGTGGGAGGTTGTTGATAGCATAGTAGATAGGGCCGCTAGAGTGGGGCCGGTTTTCAAGTATTCCCATCCTACATCACAATTATGTCAAATTAAGTGTTCAGCAAGTGCAAGTACGATGTTTAAACTCACCAGTCAATATTCAAGGTCAAATGCAGGCCATATCGATGTTCAGTAAGCTTCATTGTTGCTGGTTGGTTATCCTGAGGGTGGTCGCGGACAGTACCTAATTCGCCAATCTCGCAGACAGTATTTGTCTCGAGTTCATGCCATAACATGCTGTCGTGCATATTGGTCATGACATAGTCTTGGTCTTCATTTTGTCCTGGATGATCTTGTCGGCTGTCTCGAACTGATTTTGCAAAACCAGGTCGCATGAACATTCAGCGAAGGCTTCCAATGAGAGATACATGCAGCATGATCTTTTTGGAGGTTCGGACATGCTTGCCTTTCACATCGGTATGTTCGTCATATAGTACTCCTTCGCAGTCTGGCACAGTACACTCGGGAGATGGAAGCTCCTTGACCTGAGCAGGAGTAAAGTGCTTCCAGCACTTGGGGCATATCACATATTGGGTGATCCACTGGTCAGCATCAATGCCAAGTCGACACTTTGCACTGAGGAGATGGCGGACAGGACACGGATGCTCAGGTAGTACACCTTTGAGTAGCATACAATTTAGCTGATTGTTGAGAGCGTCCGTTGCAGCTTGTATGCTCTGCTTTCCGAAGACATTACCAATGACTGTGTTGAGATAGGCAAGGCGGACACCTGGACGTTCTTGGAAGGCTTGTGGAATGAGAGATGGTCAGTCCTCTTGATCCTGGTCACTGCCAGGAACTCGCACGTCAGGCCATGCCACCGGACAGAAGTTGAAGTCTTGGAGTTCCTGGACAGGTGCTCATCATCCTCAAGGCTGCTCATCCGCATGTTGGTCGTCCATATGCTGAAACTCGAAATCATACTCATCATCTCTGACTTGAGGTGGAATCCCCAGTCTTTCTCGATGGTCAGTACCCTCAGACTCGGATGATGACCCAGATGCATCGTTCATCAGGTTTGCACCTGCATCAGCATTGGTATCGACACCCGTTGGTTGCAACACAGGGGGGTACTTCTTCGCATGCTTTGTAATAACCTGCTGTGTCTGGTACGTGAATCTATCTGGATGCTGCTATAGAAGATAGACTCAGTTGACTATACAAGCAACTGACATTGTTATGTACCTATAGAAGATAGACTATAGTACTGTTAGCTAGGTAAATAGAAGTTATTGAATATATCTCACCTCAGTTGACTATACAAGCAACTGAGGTGTTACACAAGACAAAAAAACGAGTTCATAGATCTAGATTATGTAAGTATCAAGTCACGTGTTATGATGAGCGTTGTAGGCGTTTGTTGACTCCACTTCCTACACTCCTTCTCAAACGACTATCCTCACGCCCAGCTCATGTGCGAAGTGTTTCGCCTTGACACTCGGAAGGGCTTTCGTCAACGTATCGGCGACCATATTCTCCGTGGGACAGTATAGGAGTTCGATGGAGCCGTCTTCGACTGCAGAAGCGGATATAATGGTACCGGATGTCTATATGTTTGGTACGTGCATGGTAGCTTCCATCTTTAGTGAGCGCGATTGCTGATTGATTGTCGCTATAAAGCGTCGTAGGGTGTTTCAGTGGTCGGAAGACCTCTCCGATGAATCGTCGAAGCCACTGCGCTTCCTTTGCTGCGTGAGTGGCGGCCACAAACTCTGACTCTGCCGTCGACAGTGTCACTAACTCTTGCTTTCTTGACCCCCACAACACCGCGCCTCCATCCACCAGGAATGCGAACCCCGTTATTGCGCGCCTGTGGTCTTGGCTTGCGCCATCAGCATCTGTGTAGCCCACTAACCCTGCACTGCTAGTGCCAAAGGTGAGTCCTAGCTTCCTAGTCCCCAGTAGATAACGGTAAACCCGTTTCACCCCTTCCCAGTGCGTCCATCCAGGCTTGTCCGCGAACTGCGCAAGCGTCGATACGGCAAACGCGATGTCCGGACGTGTCCCAACGGACAGGTACATCAAGGATCCAAGTGCCGAGCGAAACGGTACCCTCTTCATCTCTGCGATCTGCGTCGTCGTTGTGGGGGATTGGTCCTTTGTATATTGGATGCTCGGGTCCATGGGTACTGCAGCAGGCTTGGCGTCCACGAAGTTGTACTTCGTGATGATGGCCTCAATGAATGTCTCCTGCGACAACGAGATGGTGCGTGCTTCGCGATTCCTTGTTACTTTCATCCCTAATAACCAGTTGATGGGTCCCAGGTCTGTTATCCTGAACCGTGACGCGATTTCGGACTTGAACTGTTGGATGAGCTCTTTCGAGCTGCCGGTTATAGTGCAGTCATCAACGTGCGCTGCAAGGATGAGTAGGTCGTTGTCTATGTGCGCTGTAAACACTCCCCAGTCGCTCTCCATCCGCTCAAACCCTAATTCGGTGAGTTCTCCGCACAAACGTTTGTACCATTTTAATGCGCCTTGTTTAGATCCATATAGCGCAACCCGGAGCTTCGCGACATCGTCCTTTCCTCCTAAGTCCACCCCTGGTGGCAACTCCATATAGATCTCTTCATCCGCGTCAAGTTTTCCATTCAGGAACGCGCTGTGGAAATCAAATACGTCGACGTCCCAGTCTTGACGTGCGGCGATGGCGAGAATGAGTCTTAGTGATGCGAGACGGGCCACTGGTGCGTAAGTCTCATAATAATCAACGCCATATACTTGAGTGAAGCCTCGTGCGACTAGCCGAGCTTTATACTTATCGATTTCTCCCGCAGCATTCCTCTTGATCTTGAAGACCCACTTGCTGCTAACGACGTTCTTGTTCTTCGGGCGTTGGACAATGTCCCAGGTACGTGCTTCGTCGAGGCTCTTCAGTTCTGTGTTGACAGCATCTTGCCACTGTGCCCAATCAGATCGCGTCTTTGCGTCTTGGATTGTACTTGGTTCCAGACCCTCGGCCTCGCTCATTCCTGCGAGCATCGCATAAGCGGTAAGTTCTTCGTCAAATCCCGTTTCTCTTTCTAACTCCTTCTCAAACGCTCCCATGCCTCCACTACCCTCTTCTCTCTCCTCCTCTATCCTCTGCATCCCTCTAGGGATGATTGGTTCGCCATCCCTGCCATCGTGAGTACCTTCTCCGCTGCGTAATCTGCGCATGTATGGTGATTCCGTTCGCTGACGAGTAGATCGTCTAGGGCCAGGTGGTTGCTGCTCGAAGTTGGGTCCTAGCGGGTCGTTCTGAGATGTAGAGTTTGTCGAGGGATTAATATTCTGGTGCATATTCATTGGAGCTGGAACGTTGAGAACTTGCTGATTGTGCTTTATAGTTTCGCTCTCCTTCTCAATCGGCGAGTTCGGCCTTAGTGCTGGACCTTCTTCCCGTTGTCTCGCAAACGTCACATTGCGTTCAATGGCTATATTCCGTCGGTCCTCGAAGTAGATTCTGTGTGCCCCACTCTCAGCATCGAAACCGATCCATCGGCCCACGCGCGCACGCATATCCAGCTTGTGACCAGTAGGATCATGCACCCAGACCTTCGTGCCCCAGATCAGTAAGTCACCTAAGTGCGGTTTCTTCCCCATCAGCATCTCATATGGCGTCTTGCCTTCTAGTGATCGCGTGATGGAGCGGTTCTTCACATAGACCGCATGCTTGATGCCCTCTCCCCACAGGTTCTTTGGTAGCCCGCTCGCGTGCATTACTGCGCGAACGCGTTCTGCTAGCGTCCGATTCAACCTCTCGGCAACGCCATTATGCTGTGGGGTGTCATGTGTGGTAAGTTTTCGAATTGTTCCTTGAGCTCGAAGATATTGAGTGAACTCGTCACTCAGATATTCACCACCACGATCAGACCGAAGACGTTTGACCTGTACTTTGTACTGGGTCTTCAACCATGCCTCGTACATCTTGTACGACTCGAATGTGTCAGACTTCGATGCTAACAGGTATAGGCAGGTGTAGCGAGTGTGGTCGTCGGTGAACGACACATAGTATGTCTTCCCGCTTGGTGTCTGGACTTGGGAGGGTCCCCAAAGGTCGGTATGCACTTCGTCGCCCAGGTTCTCGCACCGTTTCGGGTCTCGTTCCTTCCCGATTGGCTTACGCGTGGCCTTGGCGTACTCGCAAGACTCGCATTGATCCATGGTTGCATGGCCAGGGTCAAGTTTTATACCCTCTATCATCCCCTTCACTAACATTTCTCGTATAGCGGACGGGGCGACATGTGCCATCCGTTGATGGAGTTCCGCCATGGTCATCACCTTCAACGCGCTTGCAGCTGAAGCTTGGGGGGTAGGTTCATTCCGTATGCGATACAGACCTCTACTGACGATTACTTCGCCTAGGGTTTTGTTCTTCGCATCGAGGATGTGGCATGTGTCGCCTCGAAATAGGGCTGCAAAGCCTGCGCGGGTGAGTCGACTTATTGAGACAAGTGTTGCACCCATTGATGGGGCATACAGGACATTCGTCAACAGGATACGGGTCTTGTGCTTTCCGTTTGGGATCTCGATGGGTAGGTCTCCTCTACCTATGGCATCGAAGATGCGTTTGTCTGCTGCCTCTATTGCGTGCGGGGGAATTGACTTAAAATTGATAAAGCGTTCTCGATATGGGGACATATGTTGTGACGCGCCGCTGTCATATAGGTCAACGGTGGTACTTTGGGTGTTCGGGTGGTGTCGAGTGAGTTTGGCACTATCAGGTGCTGTCATTGGTGCGTCTCTTGACTCGGGTACTTCTTCCCCAATGTCCTCTGCACTCGCTAACCATACACCATCAGGCTCGAAGTCATCCTTTGACTTCGATGCATCCGCGTTCGACCCGCTAGCCTTTGCCTTGTCGTCGTCTTTCGACTTCGACTTCTTCCCTCGCAGCTTGTACCCCTTTGGCGCTTTGCCAGCCTTGCCTCCTCCCTCTTCCCAGCAGTCCTCTTTCTTGTGACCTTTCCAGCCGCAATTGTTGCAGTTGTAGGGGAACTTGGACTTTTGCGGGTGCTGCTTGCCCTTATGTGAGGTCCCATCTGCTGAAAAGGCTACGTCATCACTCTTCGACTTCCCCTTTGTCCCGCTTTGGATGAGTAGTCGGTCATACTCGTTCGTAATGAGGTTCATGAGCTCGTGTACGGTAGGTGTTTTCTGATGCAGCTGTATACTTGTCGAGACGGCTGACAATATGTTGTTATAGCTGCGCGGGAGTGACGCAAAGGTAATGTTGAAGAAGTCTTTGTCTGGGACGGGATCACCTGCTGATGCTAACTCTTCTCGAAGCTTTCGCAGTGTGTCGACGTGAGCTCGTGCATCCCCACCCTCCTTCAGTTTCAGCTCGCCTAGCTGACGACGCAACTCTACTGTAACGGCTAGTGACCGATTCTCGAACTGGTTCTTCAACGTGTCGAAGAAGTCCTTCGCGGAGGATAGGGAGAGGAGTTGGATGAATAGGGTATCTGGGACTAGGACCGCTATCTGCTGCCTTACAATGACATCGTTTTCGTTCCATTTCTTGATCGCGACCTCGTAAGCTTGCACTTCTGCCAACTCAGTGGGTGATGTTGGTGACCATCCAGCTGCTCGTCCAGCTGCTGGATTAATTGGCATCCCTAATCCTGTAAGGTGCCCTGACAATCCTCGAGCTAACAGTGAGAGTTCGAGTCTGCCTTTCCACAAAGGCCAATCCTTCCCTGAAGCATCCAACTTCGGGACTCTCCAGAACTCGTCTCCGTGCTTAACGTTCGAGGACATTATTTGAGTGCGTTATTTCGAGTATATTCGGTTTTCCCTTTTAGCTATGAAGCTCAGGGCTCATAACCTATAGAAGATAGACTCAGTTGACTATACAAGCAACTGACATTGTTATGTACCTATAGAAGATAGACTATAGTACTGTTAGCTAGGTAAATAGAAGTTATTGAATATATCTCACCTCAGTTGACTATACAAGCAACTGAGGTGTTACACAAGACAAAAAAAACGAGTTCATAGATCTAGATTATGTAAGTATCAAGTCACGTGTTATGATGAGCGTTGTAGGCATTTGTTGACTCCACTTCCTACAGCTGCGAGCAGCACGCACAGCTGCATTTGTAATGATTCATTGACATGGTCAGCTACAGTGCTCGAGGGATGATGAGCTTGATGACAGCGTTATAGTATAGCGAGGGACTTAGTGATTTTGTGCGCGCATCAACTCGATGTCATCATGATATTGATCGATATGCTGGGTTTATTTCGAGAGTCTTTGAGAATACACAGGCTGTTATTTTGAATTGGGTAATATGCAGATACAATTTCAGGAATTCTGAAAATAAAAGAAATTATCCTAGCACTGTATTTTTTGCATTTGTGCTGTGTCCCAATATGGTACACCATATAATTACAATTATTCCCACACCCTCCCCACCTCACTGCAGCTTCACCACTACACCACAATAGGTCCTCCCTTGTATCTAAGTAGTAGTTTGGTATATATACACATAATATAATATAATATAATAGACCGCCTTTTTTGTCTATTTGTGTGCCTGATCCTCCTCCAGGGCCTTTTCAAAATAGGGATGAGTACAAAACATTTTCGCATTTTTGCCCCTTTGGTGGGTAAGTGTTCTATTATATTGAGAACATGTTTATGAGCATATATAAGTAGATTCACACCTTTATTTCACCCCCTGAAGCGTCCTACATCAATAGATATAGCATATATGCAAGAAAACACAGAATATGTTCCCATTTGATCATTTTTAGGTGAATAGACTTGTAAAAATTAATCCCAGCATCTATTCAACAATAGGAACAATGTATCAGGAGCCCAGGACCATAGGGTTATACCCTGTTGCATGGTGTGCCCCCCCTCTCCTGGTGGTTCACCCCCTGTGAAAATTTTTCCTGTAGGACCGGACCTTAATTGAGGTGAGGGGTCTATTTCTATGTATATTTGGAGTAGATCTATCATATAGCTGGCCCAGGACACACATAGGATCCTGCTACAGAAACAAAAACATGGAAAATCGCATTTTTGACACTTTTGATGTTTTTCAGTGTCTTACTCTTGTATAGATAATACAACCTGTTCATATATCATTATTATAGCATATATACTTGCTTTTGGTGACAAGGATTAGCTCAAAATAGGCTGGAGGTTTGAGTTAGTGTGAATGCTTGCTATTTCTACTGATAAGGAGCCCATCCTTTCAATACATCGAAATTTAATAATCAGACACCTGGAGTAGTTTTAAAATATGTTCAGTATCATAGCTCTAAATGTATAACACAATCCAACAAGAGTTGAGTGCTGAGGAAGTGAAATAGATAAGAAATTGAGTGTGGGAAAGTTCAAGGGCCCAAAACATCGAAAATGGTCAGTTGGGCCAGTGATCGTCACATTAACCTTAACCACTTGACCATTTACCTGGTTAACATGTTAACTAAGCTAAACTAAATTGTTGAACCTTGTTGAAAATTCAAGGTGTGACCAGAAGATCTTGTCACATGACCATAAAGTACTTAGCAAAACTAATTACTGATTAATATTATCGAAATTCAAAGAATCAGGAAATTCTGCAACACCATAAACCTTCCGGAGTCCAGACAATGCCTGCACCATCACCAGTGTGGAACGAGTGGTACAAGGGTGGCCTCTATAGAGGATACAAATCACACCATGAAGCTCGATGATCATCGTGACCATTCGAGAGGCAGTATGAGTACCACCAGCCAGATTTAACGGGTATCCCAATTCGTAAAACTCGCAGGAATACAAGCTTGGTCCGTGCGCAGAAGCGCAGTACTGCAGTGAGGTATATAATTTTGAGAAGACATGGATGATCACAGGGAATAGCTTTGATGATAATTAATGTCAAGGAAGCGCGCGTCACGGTCACTACAGCCTCTGCCAGTTTGGGGCGTCTAGTCCTAGGGAAGCCATACAAACATACACATACCTCTCAGGTAGCTCAGAGAAAGACGCTCGCATGATGCATCCCTCCAAATCCATCCCATCACAACTGACGAGCCGTTGGTTCAGTTCTCGCAGACAAGGCCTACTCGACAGACGTTCTTACTTGTCTCCTTGTGCTTCCTGACTTTGCATGCAAAGGGCTTAGGAGACTTGTCCGAACCCGGGGCTCCGTTGAACGACTCGTCCTCGGAATGGCAGGAGCAGGATGATTTGGAATTGAGCGAGCAAGCGTTGCAATTGCTTATTCGCCTTGGGCAGCCTTTTGGCACATTTTTGCTCAGCAGCTGCGCGGCGGAGAATACAGGAGAATTGCATCGGATCATGATATCGTTGCACAAGTGAAAGACATAGATTCTGTTTACAACTAGATGGAACTTGTCAGAACCTTCGAGTTGGACGTATTGTAGCTGGATTTTTAGGAATGGATGTGCAACATACCCCACGACCCACACTTTCCTTCAAAGCAGCCGACATCATCAAGGAACCCATTTATAAGGCACTTCAGGTTCTCCTGTCCTACGCTCCTTCATCTTTACTCATACCTTGACTTTTGTTGACAGCGACCGAATTTCTCTCGCCAATCAATTTCCAGTCACGGGTGCCGCGACGTACGTTGGGGAAGTCGCAGGACCGGTTGTAACTCGGGAAATTCCAGCTCGTGCCGCTTGTATATGTGGGGGAATAGGAAGATTCAAAATTCAGCATTCTTTGCCTACCGGCTGACCGCATGTCGCGGAGCAGCATCAACTTCAAGTCGCACCACTCCTGAACATGTTGAAGGCTTGAAGAAGACCTCGGGTTCGGATATAGAAAAGTACGGAAGCGAGGATATCGTAAGTTTGCCAGTACGTACTGGGACTGGGACTTAGCCGAGCTTTCAACGAATGTTGAACGCACGACCATCATGTCACAAAGTACACAGCACTTGATGATTTGATCTGTTCATCAAACACGAGGACAAGGCACCTTCAAATCAGACTTGGATTCAAGACTTCTCAGCTTCCACAACTCCCATCACCTCAGCGCGTCAACAACTCGTATTGGTGATTGGAGTGTGCATCCTGTGAGTGATGAATGATGCTCTAAGCTCTGCTAAGCAAAGCCCTTTGCTTACCAGTACTTAATTTAGATCATACTGACAGACGCCACGTCCCTTGTACTCAGTCACGGCAGCCCAGCTGTCCTGCATCAAGGGGAGTTGAAGATCCCCCTCCGCAGCAAGGTTTTCACTTACAAGATCGCCCGTTCTGGTCCAATATCACGGCAAGCTGATCTCCCATACATTGTTCACGACCTGCTTGTAGTAGAGGCGCCGGATGCTAAAAATGTCTCCTACAATCAGTAAGAAGCAACGGACACCAACTGTCACTCCCCACCATCAGTTGCGAGGCCATACCCATGGCGTACGAGGTGTCGTGTACCTGCGTTGTGCCAGTGGACAACGAATCATTACATGTTCTGGTGATGGCTCACTCCGACTATGGGACTTGGAGAGTGGCACACAGATAGGTCACGAATGGCGAGATGGTGAAGATGAGGAGGGTGAGATTGGAGTGACCGCCATAGCGTTATCTCCAAATGGTAATACTGTTGGGAGCGGACACCTTGATGGGAAAGTGAGGTTGTGGGATGTCGAAACGGGGAAGATCATTGCTAAATGGACAGGACATACCCGATCCGTGCGGGCAGTGTGCTGGAGCCCAGATGGTGGGCGAGTGGCCAGTGGATACTGAGGACGGGACGGCAAGGGTGTGGGCTCTTGAGAACGGCGATCCAGAAACTGTCCTTGGTCCAATTAAAACTGGGCATCAGTGGGTGTGGGCTATAATATACTCGCCCGACTTGACAAGAATCGCAACGTCAACAGGCGGATTTGACCAGAGCACAGTTAATATCTGGGACGCCAAGACAGGCGAGCTACTCGCCACACTTGATCATGATTCACTCGCAGTTCACAGCTTTGCCTGGACATCAGATGCAAAGAAACTTTTTTCCGGGTCATTCGATGGTTCAATTAGGATCTTCGAAACCGCCACATGGCAACAAATCGGAACCCTTAAAGGTCACAATCGCGCTGTCTGTGCCATCTCCGTTTCTCGGAATGACCGCCTACTTGCGAGTGTATCGTGTGACGAAACAGCGCTTCTGTGGAATCTTGACACCACCCTCTCGGTCGGTCAACACCTCCAACATAACAATCGTGTAGAATGCGTGGCCTTTTCCGCTGATGGAAAATTGCTTGTCACTGGTGGCTGGGACCAAAGTGCATGTGTGTGGGACACCTATGCAATTCTCGAAGAAGCAGGCCTTCAAGACCTCTTGTCCCATCCCGATGTGAGTGAAAGCAATCACCCACCCTATCTTCCTGACCGATCTTCCCTCTTAGGAATTAAGAGATAGACATGAAAAGAAGGTTCATAGCGTTCCGTCGCTCTTTGGTCAAGACACTAATATCCTGCTCGCAGGTCGCAGTTGGGAAGTCGTTGATAGATGTATGTGACACGTTTTCAACCTTTCTGGTAGATATTGATGCAAGTCTAAAAAATCTAGCTTGATGCTCGGCGACGTCCTAGAACAGCTCACGGACACCGTGCATGTGCGCCTGTCAGCGTTTTAATCTATTGCTCCTCATTCTCACCTCTGTTTAATAGTCACCTGTGACACGCGACGCCTACATCCATTTATCTGGTCATCGCACTCTCACACCTTCGGGGAGTGCACGTGCACTCCCTGATCGCATTTCGTTGCCCTTCAATCACTCTCAGCCAAACGAAATTGAAGTCCAGCACCGCCAAAAGCCATCTAACCTCTCTCGTTGTTATCCTAGTGCTAATGAAGTTGCCGCGGTAACGAACAAACAGGTATGTTCTTGAGTTGTTTTAGAACACCAAAATCGAATTATCTCTGAAGGCATTTTGTGTTGCTCCACGGCCGGAACCACGCTGGGACACAGCGAAACGGACACAGCAGCAAGGCCGATCTGAAGATCAAGCCCCGGTGTTGCCAACACCCTCTCGGTTTGCTGCCACCTCCAAATCTCCTTCTGCTACTAGTACTATCACGATAGGAGCAGCAGACAGACACGCAGAAACCGCTCTGGTCATTAGGAAACCCACGTGGTGGACTCGTTTCTTGTTTTCTGTCTGCTGCGTATCTGCTGAAAACGTTGATGGTCCTAGTCATCAATAAAGACAAGGTATATGTGGTTGAGTCGTTTATCTTCGTATGTCGTTCTTTCCATCGTTATGTTGTTGCATTTGTTTCGCTAGCATGTTCTTCAAGTATTTCCATACCTTATGTTCATTTAAAGGAGTGTTGAAAACTTGCGCTAGTTTCATAGTTGTCTCCGACGCTGACACCTCAAGATGTAGCAATCGTCGAAATGTGGCACGAGACAAAGTATCGTGCGAATTGACCAGAGGATACATAAAATTTCTCGTAAGATGTACGTTCGTCAGTACCAAGAATGTGACATGTATAATGGCAAAAGATTCGGCGCTAAGTTGGTATCCAGTCCATGTGGATACCATCCTCAGTAGAGGTAACTCTGCTCAAAGGCGAAAGCGCGACGGCGATGTCGTTGTCGTGAGCCATGATGTTAATGCTGCAGATATGATAGGTGTTGCCAAACTGTTTGAGGACATCATGACACGAGTAGCCGTTGCAGTCAGAGTTGCCTTAAATATGAGCATAACGGATTGAGAATAAAGCAATTTGGTAAGAAGGCCAAGTACTCACCAGGAAATCACTATTAAGTGATGCACAAGAAGGATATCGCACTGCCCTGCAAAGTATCAAGGATCATATCGGCTTAAAATAGACACACGGCAGTGCCCTGTCAGTCATGGGAAACGATACGAGATGCACATAGCACCTGCTGAGCGTTTTGTCCACACAGCATAGGTATAACCTGTCAAATGAATACAAGGTATCATAACGTTGATGCATGTGACGTAGCTCGATATAAAATAGATGCTTTACTGCATTTCCTCAACTCCAAACAACTTAGCCTGTACCTCTGAGTGGAGATTGAAAGCGCCAAATTCGTTTGAAGGGTGCTTCTGGTGAGTGATACTCTACGCTTCTAGACAAACTGACCACGCAACTCAGAAACACTTTTCAAAGAACACCGCAGCAGCTCCCGCAAACATAGTTCTTGAAGACTTTCCGTGGGTCAGGACCGAATTCATCTAAGCAGTCTTTCTCGTCAGTGAGTACATCGTGCTTCTGCCGATAATAGTTGAAGGAAGATGATAACCCATCACTGACCAGGAATCTTTGCCCTGCCGGATAAACCGTCCAAACTCGAAGCTTCCGGCGGAATAATACACAGTTCACAATTTGTTGGTTTGAACCCCAAGCACCAGTATGTCTATGCTGACCAGCAAGAAACCACATACGCCAGTGGTCAAGCCTTTCCAGACGATGCGAGGCCATACTGACTCTATACATGGTGTTGAGCACTTGCACGATGAACAGCGAATAATCACATGTTCAAGGGACTGCTCGCTCCGATTGTGGGACCTTCAGAACGGCACACAGATAGGAGATGACTGGCGAGACGAAGAGGATGACGAAGATGAAGATGACGAAGAATATGAATACGAGGAACATGAGATGTATGAATTTGGATCATCTATATGGGCCATGGCACTGTCGCCAAGCGGCAACACTGTTGCAAGCGGAAGTCACAATGGGACAGTGAGGTTGTGGGATGTCGAGACGCCGGGAAAGGTTATCGCCAAATGGGCAGGGCACCGCAAGCATGTGCGGTCGGTGTGCTGGAGGCCAGATGGCGAGCGAGTGGCGGTCGGATTTACCGATGGCATAGTAGGAGTTTGGGATATTAAGAACGGGAAAACCGTTCCAAAGCCAATCATGATGAAGACTGGACACGAATCTGTCGCAGTGGTAATTTACTCACCCGACTCAACAAAACTTGCGACGGGTGGATACGGCGATATTACATTCAGCATTTGGGATGCAAAGACAGGCGAGGCTGATCTTCACACATGAGTATGAACAGGAGCCTCTTGACGGGGTTTTCAGCTTGACCTGGACGTCAGATGAAAAGAAATTTATCTCAGGGTTTTACGATGGCTCGATTAGGATATTCGACACTGCCACTTGGGAGGAGATTGCCCTTCTGGAAGGTCACAAAGGAGTTATCAATACCCTCTCCTTGTTTTCGGGCGAGCGCCTCCTCGCAAGTACATCCTGGGATAAAACAGTGCGTCTCTGGAATCTCGACACGAATCTCCTTGTCGGACCGCCCCTTCAGCATGAAGATGTCGTGTCAAGCGCATCTCTTTCCGCTGATGGAAAGTTGCTGGTCACCGGTTGCCATGATCACAATGCGTATGTCTGGGATATTCACGATATTCTGCGTGAAGCTGGTCATGAAGACCTCTTGTCTGTTAGTGTATACAGACACATCCACTTTATCTCACTCACATTGTTCGTTCTAGGTGATCTCCAAAAAGAAGGTATGTAGCAAATCGTGCATCGTAGGCAAAGATGATGCTGATGTCAAATGTCCTCCCCTTGCAGGGTGCAGCTGGAAAATTCTTAATGGATGTACGCCGCTTTTACTCTTACTTTTTAGTCAGTGTAATTTCAACCATTTTAGACCGATGCTACGCGACGTCCAACCCGCCCCAACGCCGCCCATGTGCTTCCGCGAGGCTTTTTTGATGATACCTATGACGGCATTCATGTGCGTCTATCTGAGTTCTAATGCTTTATTCTCACCTCCGCGTTCTCAGTCCTCCACAACGCGTGGCGTTCATACTTATTCCTCTGGACATCGCACTGTTTCACTGTTCTCGTGGAGCCCGCGTGCACTTCTCGGTCGCCTCTCGTCCCAATTTCGCAGCTCTAATTATGACGCTGAAGCAACCGAACTCCATCGGCAAAAGCGAACCACCTTTTCTCGTCGCAGTCCTCCTGTTGTCGAAGTAGCTACAGTACAGGACAAAAAGGTGTGGCTTTCTTAGACTGTCTTCAATCCACAAAGTCCAATGATCTCTATATAGGCATTGTTTGTTGCTCGACGTCCAGAACAAGATAAGGCACAGCAGCGGAAACCACATCGCCCAGCTCAAGCATCGACATCGCAGACTCAGCCTACCACCTCCTCGACGTCCACAACACATCCTGTCCGCTGATATCAATACTACCACATCAGGTGCACCAACTGTGAAGTCACGAATCCTCTCAGTGTTGGCTCATCTCGTGCTCTTCGTCTGTTGTGCATCTACTCAACATACTAATGGTCATAAATGAAGACAGCACGAGGACAAGTCTTTACGTACCCTCATCTCGGTGTAATTTTTGCTCCGCTATCATTTAGCACGATCATTACATTTCAGTTAGTTTTCCCGTGACCTCCTCGCACTTGAGTTGTTGTCTGAACTATACTGCCATTATCCCTACGTTCGCAGTTTTGTTTTACGAGTGCCCTAATCTAGGAGAGATCGTGAACGTTCTTACGACAGTCTGAGAGTTACCAATTACTCGGACCACGTACACTAGTTCCTGGCCAGCGCGATTTTGGTCACTCTGTCCTGCAGAGATTCTAACTCATGGAATAGGTTTGGCTCCACTGGAACATAGCCTAGCTATCGTGCGTAGATCGTCATCTGGTCTGTTTGCAATCACGAAGGCCTAAGGTAAGGAACTGGGTATTACTGATGTTACAAGACTTCAGGAGTCCTGATGTCCATCATGTTGTGAACAGAAGCCACGTCTTTGACTTGAGCAACGATAACTTGATCTGACGCGATCCTCCTGTATTCACCACCACGCTGCTGCGCTAGTAAAAACGCACTGAACGGCTGTCCAAGACGAACAATCAATCGCAATGCTCGCGAGCAAGATTCCGAATCAGCCAACTCTTCTCCAGGTGAACCGCTGGGGGATTCGTCAAAGTCGGAACTGCTGGGCGACTCATCAGAATCGTATAACGGAGACTCTGGTTCGGACAAGTCTCCCAAGCTCTTTGTATCATCTGCAAAGTCGGGAAGCTCAAGAAGACGACGATCCCATGGACGGACAAGTAAGAATGTCCATCGAGTGGGCTTCGTCCGTGAGAACTGGACCAGCGTCTGTTCGCTGGTGATCAGCAGGTCTTGAAGCCCGTCTGCCTTCACTCCATACGTGAAACATGTCTGGGTTGTACCACGCCTCCGTTTGATTTCCGTGACACGGAAGGTGATGCAAGGCAGATGCAATCTGCAGTTTGCGAAACGAGGGGCGTTCATGTTATCAAGCAGGGTATGAAGTCTCAAGGCCAATTCCACAGCGACAGTGTTTTGCTGCTGCAGCGAAGAGACAGCAGTCTGAAGCTCGTCTTCAGACAAAATTGGCAGGTCACATGGCGGAGTTGCGTAGGAGGCGATACTGGCTGGAAGACAACTGTTGAACTCAGATGGTTGACCGACCCAGTTGAGGGCAGTGATGTCGCCTGACCGAGCCACAATCTCCTGCAGGAGCCGCCCAAGCGCATTTTGCTTATTCTCACCGTAAAGGATAGGTAGTTGAATGCCGAAGATACCAAACAACGAGTATGCGATGTCTTCTGGCAATGTGGTGACACGCGTAGACGCCCATTGGAGTTTCTCTCGGGCGTCTCTCATTCCCGGTTGAAATTCGATGAGGGTGCGTGCATCTATGCCTGTCACGCCCTCCAACTCATGCATGATCTCGACAGATTCCTTGTGGTTTGGGGAGTTGTTATCGAGATATAGAGTCCAATCCTGTTGATAGAAGCGAATGGCTTTGGGAGCTAGGAATTCCGGGACGGTCCATCCTCGGGTGTTCCAGGCACTTTTCGCCAGTGCCCCAGACTTGGACAATGGCGGGACATCCGACAAGTAGACAATTGTGAGTGCTGAATGTTGATACCAGACAAACATAGAGTTTAGTGATTTTTGGAGCTCAACGATGTTATGTTGGTCGATGCAACACGAATCAACCCATGCCCAGCGATACTCCGCCTTGCGAGCAATTTCGCAGAATGACTGCAACTTCACGATACCGCCAGCTGCCTCCAATTCGAACACGATCTTGCCACTGATATCGTGCAGCAGCGGTTCCTTCTCTCCCCATCGATGCGATAGCATGACGTAACGAAAGTACAACGCTACCACTTCTGCGATGCGCTCCATTCGGAGGTTTGGATGCTTCGTGGTCAACGCCAACAGAAGCTCGTGGTACTCTGTACTTGATTTAAAGGTGTTTATTTGTGCTTCTCGGTCACATATGAGCCCGGTAGTGGTGTTGAGCAGACGAAGTGGGCTGTTGTCAAGTTGAACGTCGATGGACTTTCGAATAACACTGTCTGCTTCGGAGGGACTGACATACTGTTCGTACAGCTCTGAGGAAATAGGTGAGCATTTGGACACGCGTTCAAGTTGTTACTTTAACTTACTTCGTATTTGCTTGTCACGAGTGCTACCTAATTTGGCGAGCATCATCTCAAAGGCTTCGACAGCTTCATCGTAGCGTTTTGCGCCATAAAGTGCTGTATGCTTCAATTGATATCCAATATGTGATGAAGGATTGAGTTCAATGACCTACGTATCGTCAGAGTGAGGATTGGCTGGGATACTGCTTGGGTATAACATCGTACCTTTTGCGCATCGAGAAGCGCACCCTCCCATAGCATTTTTTTCAGCTTCGCCCTACTACTGTTTGCAAAGACGATTTCGTTTGCAGGAATCTAGCTCGATCACCACAGAGTATAAGTCAATAGCCCTGTTGTAATCGCTTGCAGCGAAGGCAGCATCTCCGTCAGCAAGATAGAGGGCGCCGTATTCCTGTTTGAATGCTGAGTGAAACGGGTGAGGAATCAGAGCCTATGTGACAATATGGACCCCAGACTTGCCGTTAGACCAGCCAAGGCAGCGGGCCTTCGCATCTTCGTCTATCACATCCATCATGTATCGGAATGATTCCAGCGCTTCTTCAACTCTACCTGCCCTACGGAGTGCATCACAACGCTTCTGATGTGCATTTTGCCACAAGTCCTTTAGGTCCCATCCGAAGAGCTACACAATATCACGCAATTTAGCACGAAAATATGTTCGGATGGATCACATCGACTTACCACTACGAAGTCTTTGTATATAGAATCGATGGCGCCTGCAGATGAGAGCGCGCTGGAGCAGGTGGCGGCGGTGAAGTGGCTAACAGCTTCATCGTGATGTGCGTCATTCAGGGCAGGTGATTCCAAGCTGAATGTAGAGATATGTCTGATGCGCAGAGTTAACGAACATCAGTATCGATGCATGATATCTAGGTTTGTTTGATATCTTACTTCCTACGACATGACATGCAAGAGTATCATCATTTGGACAGGCTGCAGCTAGTTGTTGGACAAGGAGCATTCGCCTCCTCATATTGATCTGAATTAAACAGCGCGATGGCCTGAAATCCTGATGAAATAAGGAGTATATAGAGAACAATTGACGTGCCTTGACCAAAAGAAGGAAATGAATAGTTTTTGAATCTTTGTTTCGTGAACATGAACGCGAGGTCGAATGCTATCCTCGCATCGCGGACATGCCCTTTTCCACATAAGGCGATACCCTTGAAGATATAACCCGTCAAGGAGGGCTGGATGGTGACGGACTGTGTTATAATAAAGTCAGCTTTTCATAGTGAACGAACGATAGCTCGGTCTATTCACCTTGATTGCATCATCGAGTGCATGATCCCAGTCGTTTTTTCGTGCCATCACGAGTGAACTGGTTGGCATACGAGTCGTGGTTGTTGGTATCAGTGCTGATCTCTTGTGTGAGTAACAGTGTCAGCAGTAGATAGGTCCCCCTTAATTAATGCATCGCGGGCAGCTGCGGGAATGGTGATCTGCATAAAAATGAATGCTCGATGAGATGGTGAAAATGAGAAAATCAAGGGAAAGTACTTTTAATGGTTCCTTGGGATCATCCTTCGGTAAAGCGGTAAGTGCCCAGATCTGCATGTTGCCAGGCCAACTTTCCCAAAGTTGAATTTTTATGAAGTTCTCTGGACTTCCACACCATAGGTCTAAGCTAAGATTTGTGCCATGAGCCAATATCCTGTCGAACGAGAAATAGATGAGTCAATTCTCGACCAGACATGAGAGACATGCAAACCTAATGCCTTTGGCGTGTTCCATGTCGGAGTCTATGATATTCCACTTGAAGGGGTTTGAAACAACAACGACCACAGTGCCTTGGTTGGGTTTGCCTTCGACGCCAAGATATTTCCCAGAGCAGGAAGACTTTATGAACCACTCGTGCTGGTCGCCATCCTGCTGGAAGGTCCACTAAGAATAGAGAAGCTAATCAGCACGACCTGTCCGCAGCGGGATGGCAAGTAAACGCATTACCGCCTGGTTCGACTTAAAATCGGAAACATTGTAGGGGCGATAACCGACGGCTAAGCCAAGGTAATATTAGCGCTAGCTCTTGAAGCAAGGATGATATGCTTACTGGAGTAGTTATCGACAATTGAGAGGTCGGTGACGGCAGTACCTCCCTGAAAGTTTATCAGGCTGTACGTGTGTTGGTTCTCGATCATCATCAGTAAACTGGTGAGACTTGATTCAGATATTCCCAGTCAAAGTGGTTCTTTCCAACGGCTATATATATGCATGCCGCTTACTCCAATCCTGTGGAATCACAGCGATGTACTCGCCTGGATAGACAACATTTGCGATGGGCAGATACAAAACGAAAATAAAGCAAGAACATGATTGCTCTTAGTAGCCAAATTTTAGACACGGTGACAATTGCTTGAAAGACATCGCATTGGATGGGAAAGGTCACCCAACTCGGAGTACGCCGACATTGGCATTCAAGCAGATTGATGTTGGTATTGGTCAGACTATGATCACATTACTCACTGCCTCGACTCGGCGGCCTAAACACTTTTGTGAATCGGGGTCATTTATATACGCACAAATATTCCTTCTGCCAGTGAATCTCTCACGTCCTTTCATCCATCTCCAGGATGATCACAGAGAAGAGTGAGAATGCAGGTTTCTATCAGGAGCTGCTTCCACATCCTCCAGGTCTAGTTCATGTGCGCAGGAATTCAAGGGGCCCTGTCTTCCGCAAGTTCCTGGTTCTTGGAAGCTTCGCTCTTATCTTTTTCCTACTCTACAAGGCTCACTATATCTCCTGCTTCGTTGGTTTGAAGAAAGACAGGAAGTACTCTGAATCTTATGACAGTTACATAAAGCGTATCGAGGAGGGCTATCTGTGAGTACAAACTTCGTGGTGCGCACTACACATCCGGTCTTAGTTCATTGCGATGGTCTGTAGTGCCGTTCCATCCACGGAGTCTGCTCTCGCAGCCTCGCGCGATTACGCCACGCACCCACATTTGGCTGGCGCAGTGGAAGACTTCCAGGACGCAAAGGACATTCTTGTGCTCTTCCAGTCCGAGTTTGGTATCCCTACACCTGACACCGAGCCCATCTACCCGGCAGGTTCCCCAGAGTCCCGCGAAGCAACTCTCAGCACATCATCTAAGCTTAGCAAACCAGCTGCATGGGTTGATATATATTACCCAGTCATGAACACAGGGAATGCGGATGGCATGGTCGTAGAATTGCTCGGTGAGAGTGATCAGTCCATTTGGAAAGCCGACCTGCTTGAGGATGGTGACCCTCGTGACGAAACCGCTGCCAAGTACAAGCATTCCGTTCCACCCTTTCACGGTTTTAGCGCTGCTGGAGAAGCTGTCGGCCAACTAGTATACGCGAACTATGGCACCCATGATGATTATGAAAAGCTTGTTGCTGCTGGAGTTGACCTCACTGGCAAGATCGTCCTGGCTCGCTACGGTGCTAATTTCCGTGGTCTCAAGGTGAGCCGTGTGGTTTTCTAATGACACCACAGATTGCTGATGTCAGACCACAAGGTACAAGGCGCAGAGGCGCGCGGGGCAGTCGGTGTACTGATTTACTCTGACCCTCGAGACGACGGGAGTGTCATCGTAGAGAACGGATATGAGCCGTACCCCGCTGGTCCTGCCAGAAATCCCACATCTATCCAACGTGGCTCAGTCATGTACCTCTCGGTCTACGCAGGTGATCCCACCACACCAGGCTACCCTGCATATGAGAATGCAACTCGTGTCAACGAAACTAACATTCCAAATATTCCAAGCTTGCCACTTTCCTGGGCCAACGCTAAACGTCTTTTTGAGGAGGAGCTCGGTGGTGTCCCTGAGGGTACCAAGTTGAACGGAAGAGTTGGAAGCAGAAAAGTCAGGATGGTCAATGACGGTAAGTCATTTCAAGAACCAGTTGGGTCGTCGCTAAACATGGCCGTGCAGTGGACACCAAGGTCACACCTATCTGGAACACCATGGCTGCAATTCCTGGCCACATCAAAGACGAAGTCGTCCTCCTCGGGTGCCACCGTGATGGTCAGTTGTGCGATCTTCTTGCGTGGTATGTACCTTATACTTCGACGTAGCTTGGGTGATGGGCGCTGCGGATCCCACATCCGGCACTGTCTCTCTCCATGAAGTCGTTCGCGGACTTGGGGCTCTTTACAAGCGTGGATGGAAACCACTGCGCACCATTGTCATTGCCAGCTGGGATGCTGAGGAGGTCAGTGCAATCAGTCATAATCAGCAGTTTTCCTTACCTGTCACAGTATGGTCTCATTGGAAGCACTGAGTGGGGCGAGGACTTCGCCGACTGGATCCAGGAGCATGTAGTCTCCTACGTCAACGTCGGTATGTTGTTCGTTCATATCGTGTATGTGCTCTCTGCTTGAAGTTAACGACAGATGTATCGGTTTCTGGTTCTCGCTGGGAGACTTCTGCTTCCCCTTCTCTCGCCCACCTTATCCAGCGTTCCGCTCAAGACGTCCCTCACCCTACTGATGCCCGAAAGACTCTGTGGGATGCCCATTTTGATGTTGGTCCATACGAAGGCCCTATGGATGCTGAATTTGCTCGCATGTGGGACACAAAGACCTCAAATGAACCACGGAATTGGCCCTCTGGGATCGGGAAGTGATTATACAGTCTTCCTGCAGAGACTTGGTGTTCGCCTCTTATCTTATATTCCTGCCAGGTACTCAACTGATTATGACACTGTAGGTTGCCAGCTCTGATCAGGGCTTTGGTGGTACTCCGACAGACGCACCTTACCACTACCACTCTATCTATGACTCGCAGATGTGGCAAGAGGTGTACGCAGATCCTGGTTTCTACAAGCATGTTCGTTATCATGCATTCACCCTCGCATTCGCTGATCTCACACGTCACTAGGTTGCTGTCGCGCAGCATTTGGGTCTGTTGACATTGCGTCTCACAGATTCCATAATCCTCCCTCTCAACACCACTCAGTATGCGCTTGAGCTCGACTCTTACGTCGACACGTGAGCATCTGCATCTGCAGTCGCACATACACCTTGCTAATCCCTTCCAGCGTCATCGAATCTACTTACCGTGAGGAGATCCTGCCAGATCTTTTCCCTCTCAGGAGGGCCATTGCAAAGTTGCAGGATGCGAGCTTTAAGCTCGACGAGGAGAAAGTTTCTGCCGAGAAGGCTTTCCTTAAGGCGTTGAAGAAAATCGGTCGTGTTCGCGATCCCCGCATTGTTCGGCGAATCATCCAATGGATCAAGGAGCACCTCGGTATTGGTGCACAGGAGGTCCAAGATTTGAAATTTGGCGCATTCAAATGGATGTCTTCTGTAACAGAGTCGAGGTTCTCGGAAATGGATATCTGGAAGTCACGTGGCAAAGGCCCGCTATATGATTTCGTACGGGCCGCTAAGAGAGTCAGAGTCGCCAATCAAAAACTGGTGGCGTTTGAACGTGGGTTTCTTTCCGAGGATGGCATTAAGGATAGGGAATGGTACAGGCATTTGGGCGTTGCTCCTGGGAAACACCTTGGTAAGCTTCTCTGGGTTATTGGACTACATACTCCAGCTCATGATTTTGAACAGGGTATGCGCCAACAACACTGCCAGGCCTAACAGAAGCTATTGTTTATGAGGAGGACCGCGAACTCGCCGAGCATGAGGCTGCTCGACTGACTACACTCATTGAGAACCTCGCAGACTTCCTTGAGGTCTAAACCTCAGAGTATACTAAGAGTATACTACCGCTTGTAGGCTTCCAAGCCAGCAGACACGAAGCTCAGTATGAACCTGCTTTCTTAGACACTGTTCAGCGTCGGTCTAGTGAGTGCGAGTGAATTGATAACAGCAACCGAAGGTGCATACTATGCCTTCCACTGCAATCAGCACCCCACAAAAGTCGGCAGGTCACACATTTTGGCAGGAAAACGTTACGCTTTTGTTACAATTAATCACATCCCGTCACATCAAACCCTGCGAAAAAGCGTGACTGCCAACTTTTGTGGGATGTCGATTGCAGTGGAAGGCATAGTACACAACTCACAGCCTTGTCAACCATTCAGGATAAATCCAAATGACAGAGCGGCACGCACATATGCGGGAAGAAAAATCACACTGAAAGCGCCCCCGTTGCGATGTCGACGTGTAAAATTCGGATCATTGGAGTTTCTGCCCTTTACCCCTCGCATCGGCGGAAGCAAGCTGCATTATAATATTCCTACGTTAAACCCTTTCTCGCGATCTCTTCTGCACAAGGTGAAATGACTCGCGTCAGCTAATGTTTTTGGCTTTGCTTGCGCTGTCCGGCGGCCTCCGGCCCTGCAGTTTATTGCACGTCTCGGACGCAAGAGGTCTTCGAACATCGTGCAGTTGGATATTTACTGACATGTCCATTGGCAATACAGTACGTTCGCTCGGCTCCGTTAGTATGACCATAGGATTAACACTTGAAAAATGGACTGAATGCACCCAACGTTGGAAGCCTTCACATCCAGGTCTTTCAACCGCTCCTGATTTTGGGGGTGAATACACAGTGGCCAGGCCTCGGCCACCATGAGCAGTTTGCAGACTGAGGTATGGCGCTTGACTCGTTCACAGTGCCCTAGTGATGTTCTGGCCCAGTTTCAAGCCCTGGGCCTAAGTCGACGGCTTATGCGGTGGTTTGTTTCAGTAGTGAGTCGAAGTGTATTTGCCTGACTGATCTTGTCGTTTATTTGATGTTCGTGATTTTGAGTTGAGTCAATATTGACGTAAGATTTCAAGTTACACAACATTAATCCCGCTGGGATTTCGCAGCCTCAGGGACCTAAAACTGCAGCTTTCGACAGGGCTCGCGACCTATGTTTGATAACTTGTGAGTGACTACAAATTTGAAAATTGGGTGAATGAATCTTCATCGCCATTGTAGACAGAACCCGCCAAGGCATCAGCCACATTATTTCACAGAGCGTGAGCTGGCATCTGTTTATCCAGTCATGCAGGCACATACAAACCGGCTGCCCCTACATTGCATGTGTATAAAGCGTCTTGGACTCAGTGGGGTGCCATCAAGGTTCAGCGATGATATTCACCCCACTCACTACCATGATCATATCTGTCGTAGCGATGGCTATCGCATCTGATGCTCTTTCAATAAGTTCACCCTTAGGTCTACCCTGCAGTCCCTCTAGTAAGCACTTTTCCAATCCATGTGCAGACCTTAGACTGCGTGCTTATGGCTAGTATCCACAGATACAGAGATGTGCCAAACGGGCATCAAGATCTGGAACAACAACAATGACTTTGGGTTATTGTGCGGACCTTCAGGCACAATTATCGACTACCAAGCATGTTCGTGTAAAAATTGCTGTCATGTGAATCCCGGAGGGAGCGATTGTCCATGTGAGCCTGTCGTGTCCTGCTGCCTTTAGAGTCCGCGTGTTGACATTCTCGCTTAGGATGATATGCGTGAAGGTCCACTGAAGGGGTGTGTGTCACAGTAATATGGCGTTTGATTGCGTTTGCAAATATGGTACACACAAAAACCATACACAAGTTGTATGCCGTTGCCGAGAGTTGCTGGGATGCATCAGGATGAGTACAATGTTTCAGAATTCGATGGTGTCCTGCGTAGAAGTCAATGAGAAAAGGGCATCCAGGCAGTAAGATTAGCATATCTGCTAGTCATTGACATCGACTCAAGCGTTTCAGAACAAGGCGCAAGTGACAGTCATCCTCTTTCCGAGCCGTCAATGCGAAAAGTGTTACTCTTTGCATCCGAGATCTACATGCGGGCACGGCTGTTCATGGCTGTTCGTTCGAGGATTATGAACGGACCTCCACTGATGCCATCAGGGTAATCCGTCTGTCAAACGCCCGCCAGTGCATTGAATCTAAAGTCTTGCGATCGACATGGGAGCACTTCTGTCACAGAACAAAATACGAGAGCTCTCAGATTCGACTACAAACACATGTACGGAGAACATCACAGATACTAGTATTACATCGAGGTCAGTGTTGTTGATGCCGGATTCAGTCCCTGTTGGCCAGAACTACACTCAGTCAGGTCCCTGCCACATAGAGACGCTAAAAACTCACTAATTAGACCTGGGATTCATGAGAGAAAGTCCTTCGCAGTCAGAATGCGGCCATTGAGCATCTTTCCGAGATGAGTTGGTAGATATCCCATGCCTTTCCTTCTCATCCCGAACAACTCCTTTAGTGGAGGAAGCTGGGATCGTTTAAACATGCATGATGCTCTCGCAGAGGGGCGCTTGTCCATCTCGATGAACCCATCATTGTCAACTATCAAGTCCTCTCCCTCCAAATCCGGCGCGTTGAGTCCTAAGAAGCTGCAAGTGTGCAGATACATGTTGTAGTCGGAGAAATAGAGTTGGGCCGCAAAAAGGTTGAGCTGGCAAATCAGCGATTCTGATGGTGTCGATCGTGGGGCAGAAGGAACACAGTAGAGTCGAAGGTTATCGCATGCCTGCATCATTTGTGTGGTGCGAGGAGTGTAGATGCATAGGTGAACTACCTTGCTCGTGCGGATATCAGGTAGTAGTGTATCCACTTCATTCGGGCTCATGATTACCAGCGTTGGGTGGCCAATGTTACTGGATATAATCCAGTTGACGGGCCGCAGATAATTGTCCACTTTTTGGATGCCGGGGATAGTCCCCACCGTACGAGCGAAGTCGCGGGTAACTAAAATATCATGTGCCCACTGATCGCGCTCGTTAAATACAGCAGTAGTATCGACGAGGCTGGATAACACTTGAATGAACGCGGGAGAATCCACGGCAATTTGGCCGGACTTCACGAATTGACGGACGTGTGCATGCACGTTCTGGACTGCATGTGCGACTTTGGGCGGTCTTTCTACTTGACGCTCTCTTTCTACCTCGTGTATGACCTCCCTTTCTTGTTCCTCGTCCATGCTCCTTTTGGGAGTTGACAGAATTCCGATCTCTTCGCACTTCCTTCGAATGTCTGCATCGAGACCCAAGTCATCAACAAAAGTGCGCGCGTGGTGCATGCCCATGCAGCGCTTACAAATCACCGCAAGACTTGCACAAGGTATGTATGGGTTTGCAGCGTGTATGTATCGCATGGGAGGGATGTATGCACTAAATGCACGGTAAAATGAATGTACAGAGATTGGAAGCCATTTGCCATTGTAACGACAAGCCGGTCGTGAAGCAAACAAGTGCCATTAATGATATTCAGCGGTAAAAACATATATCTCGTCAGAACTCATCGAAACCTTCTAACTCCTCATCACCATCCTCACCATCCTCCGCACCTAAGTCATCATCCACTCCGTCATCATCATCTTCTTCGTCAATGTTCTCGTTATCATCTGCTTCATCAGCGTCCTCCTCGCTGTCCTCGCCGTCTTCTCCTTGCTCGATTCCGGAGTAACCATAGTCGTCATACTCCAGCTCGCCGTCTGAGTCATCCTCTGGCTCCAGGGTGTGGTCAGCAGTAGTGGAGGGGCCAGTGCTAGGCTCGATGATCTCGTCGTCATCGTGATCAGTGCCTCCGCTGTTCAGCCCGACAACATCAAGCAGATCACGATCGTGGAAGAAGCACTGTGTCGCTTCGCGAGTCGTTCGATGTCCTATGCCACCACCACGAAATCTCATGAACATATCGCGGTCAACAAAACTAGTAGTATATCAACAACAAATTGTAATTTGAGTAAAAAAGACTCACACATTGACATAGTAGTAGATCCAGTCCTCGTCGTTCTCACTCGGATGACGCACAATAGATGGCGGAAGTAACTCTGTTGTGTGACCCTTTGCGAAGGCAGGTATCAGGTGGATTCCATGAATGATCTGCTTCGGGTCGATAAATCCAAATGCTCCAGGGTCGCTGTGTGGAATGAAGCCAACCCAATGCAGCCGTTTTGCGCGCCAGCCTGCTCGATGCTCGAGGTCGCGACCGAACCAACGGACCCAAACAAAATCTATCTGCTTTTGCTCGTGTGATGAAATGCCTGCGGCAGTGTCATTGAAAATGACAAATGCGTGAAACACACCAATGATCCGAGCATACCAGTATGGATGTGCATCAATGTTGTCGTTTTCGTGAGACAAGACCATGATATCAGCATGAGTGCGGGGATTGAGAGAGTCCTGTGCTCGTCGTAAGTCATATGACATGTAGTTGACACGGAGCACTTTATGTCGATAGATTCGGTTGTTGATGAAGATGACGCGACTACGTTCAGCAGGTGTGAATGAAATTTCGTCGCCGTCATAGTCGTGTCCTCTTAGTCGTGAGATAATGTGGTCCTTGAGTCGAGGAAGAAAATCCTGACCATGTCAGTAACTCGGAGATGATGTCAAGCAAGAACAGACTCACTGTAAAGGCAGGATCACTCGAATTCTTTCTGAGCCATTGAGGAATATTCAGGAAGTGTCGTACTCCAGTAGAAATGTGATAATGTGCACAGGGGTCAGTGAAAGGTAGCTGCTCGGAGTCCTCGAAGCGTAATGACGGAGCATCGAGAGAAACTGTTTTCCGATTCTGAAGCTTTCCTTTACCTTTTTTATCACTTGATTATGTAGGGTGGATATATCAGAATGGCTTATAAGCCTAAAAATGCGATACATCCCATGTCTAGCTTACCCATTGCCCAAGATGATATATCAGTCCATCCAGCCATTATATTGCACATACACAGCCGCATTTTTTGCATTTTTGAAACTCAGCTATTTGTCATTCTGGTATACTGGTATGTGATGCTCACCTCCTTATGTCAGGCCTCCCCACACTATTCCCACACATCACATTTCCGCATTTTTCAGCCACACAGTGTGGGAATTACCCCACAACACCACAAACATCACTTATTTTGGAAATCTCCACAATATCAATTATTCCCACACCCTTCCCACCTCACTGCAGCTTCACCACTACACCACAATAGGTCCCCCTTCATATATAAGTAGTAGATTAGTATATATATGTATAACACAATATAATAGACCACTTTGTTTGCTCATTTGTATGCCAGCTCCTCCTCCAGGGGCAATTCAACATATAGTAGAATATAGAACACTTTCGCACTTTTGCTCCTTTAGCAGGGAAGTGTTCTGTGGTATTCAGTACATATTTAGAAGTGTATATGAAGAGATTTACACACTTGTTTGACCTCCTGAAGCACCCTACATCAATAGATATAGCATATATAGAGAAAAACACAAAATGTTCTCATGTATTTATTTCTAAGTGAATATACTTGCAAAATGTATTCCCAGCATCTATTCAACAGTAGTAACAATGTAGAAGGAGTCCAGGACCATCAGATAAGACTCTGTGATACAGCATACATATCATCTCCTGGTGGTACACCCCCTATGAAATTTTTTTCCTGCAGGACCAGACCTCAAGGAGGGTAAGGGGTCTATTTCTATGTATATTTATGGTATATCTATCACCCAGCTACCACAGGACACCTATAGGATCCTTCAATAGAAACAAAAATAAGAAAAATCGCATTTTTGACATTTTTGAGGTTTTTTAATATCTTACCTAGGCACACATTGTCCAGCCTGCTCATATACCATTAGTGGGGCATATATATATCCTTGATGTACCACAGATCACTGAGAAATAGGCCAGAACTTTGAGCTAGTGTATATACCTGTTAATTTTACTGATAAGGGGGCCATACCCTCAAAACATCGAAATCTAATAATCAGACACCTGGAGTACATTCATAATGCATCCAGTATCATATATCCAATGTTTCAGAAAGATCCATTGAGTGTTGAGTGAAAGGGAAGCAGAGGAACATATGTGTGAAATATGACAATTGAAACATATCACACAAAAGTCACATTTACACATGATATAGATCAAAGATTTCATTAAATTTTAATAGGAAATATGTTGTAGTGCACAAGGAACCTATACTACACTTTGCCCTGAGGGTGGAAAATATGTGGAAGGAATGTAGTGGTAAAGTAAGTTGATGTAGCATTAAAGTCCTACAACTAACCCAACTGACCATTTTCGATGTTTTGGGTTTTTGAACTTTCCCACACTCAATTTCTTATCTATTTCACTTCCTCAGCACTCAATTCTTGTTGGATTGTTCTGTAAATCCATACATATGATACTGAATATATTTGAAATGTACTCCAAGTTTCTGATTATTAAATTTCGATGTTTTGAAGGTATTGACCCTTTATCAGTAGACATAGCAAGTATATGCAGTATCTCAAACCTACAACCTATTTTGAACTGATCTTCATCATAAAATTAAGTCTATACACTATTCTAATGATATATGAACAGGATTAACCAGATGTACAAGGGTAAGGTACTAAAAAACATCAAATATGTCAAAAATGCGATTTTCTATCTTTTTGTTCCTGTAGAGAGATACTATGGGTGTCTTGGGTTAGCTATATGATACATCTACTCCAAATATACATATACATAGACTCCCAGCCTCAATTAAGGTCCGGTCCTACAGGAAAAAATTTCACAGGGGGTAAACCACCAGGAGAAGGTGAATGCACTGCACAACAAGATCTTTCTATGTGGTCCTGAGCTCCTGATACATTATTCCTACTATTGAATGGATGTTGGGGACACTGTTTCCAAGTCAATATAGCTAAAAACCAAAAAATGCGAACCTATTTTGTGTTTTCCTATACATACACTACACCTATTGATGTAGGGCGCTTTAGAGGGTCAAATAAAGATGGGAATATATTTAAATATACTACTAAACATGTTCTGAATGCCCCAGAACACTTCCCTGCTAAAGGAGCAAAAGTGCGAAAGTGTTCTATATTCTACTATATGTTGAATTGCCCCTGGAGGAGGAGCTGGCATACAAATGAGCAAACAAAGTGGTCTATTATATTGTGTTATACATATATATACTAATCTACTACTTATATATGAAGGGGGACCTATTGTGGTGTAGTGGTGAAGCTGCAGTGAGGTGGGAAGGGTGTGGGAATAATTGATATTGTGGAGATTTCCAAAATAAGTGATGTTTGTGGTGTTGTGGGGTAATTCCCACACTGTGTGGCTGAAAAATGCGGAAATGTGATGTGTGGGAATAGTGTGGGGAGGCCTGACATAAGGAGGTGAGCATCACATACCAGTATACCAGAATGACAAATAGCTGAGTTTCAAAAATGCAAAAAATGCGGCTGTGTATGTGCAATATAATGGCTGGATGGACTGATATATCATCTTGGGCAATGGGTAAGCTAGACATGGGATGTATCGCATTTTTAGGCTTATAAGCCATATTTGATGTATCATTCTAGCCATATGGCCTGTTTTTATGACCTGTTGATTTACTCCTGGCTGATGGTGCGTGCTCTGCCATCCGAAATAGGATCCTCTCGCGCCGTTGTTGCTTCGCAATGCCAGATGTAAATTGTGATTTGCTGACTCGTGGGTAGAAGCGTTTTACACGCCTATGTTCAAGCTCGCCCTGATATAGATCAGTGAAATAATAATGATGACGAGAATCTGTCACATACGAGCATAGTCGTGTAGTTGTCCGTAGTACCAAATCGTCGGATTGTATTGACATAGTCGCCGAGTGCGTGAAGTTTGTATGTTTGAAAATTGAAACATCTGCGTCGTTTCGAGGAGCCCACAGCAGATTTCTCACGAATGTTGCTGTTGGGTTGCCCCTGCGCTGCTTTGCGTGCCTTCTGACATCCACGAGCGGCCTCTTCGCTAGGCAAGTCATATGTATCATACTCTTTCTCCGTTCCGCTGACAAAGCGTCGTAAAACTTTGCCAATCCGAGTTGTTGATGTGTCGAGGAAGGATAATGTTGAGTCAGTGTGGATGCGTAGCTTGGCCAGTCCTTGCCAAGTGGCAAGCTCAAATAGAAGATCAAGTACGAGAACATTGATTGTTGCAGGAAGAAGGTCCTCGAAAACGGGAATTGCACACTACAGTAGTACAGTATATCAGATGCCAATTAAATGATTACAATTGAAAATGCTTACTTGCAAAAGGTCCTCAAAATCGCGTGCAGCAAGCTTCTTCATTCCAGATGCATTGTTGCTGAACTTTCGAATGGTACCTCGACCAAAGGTGGGGACTCGCCGATATCTTCAAATAGCTGTGTGAGATTCGAGAGATTTATTCAACAACAGAGCAACTTACCGTCGGTTCAATGACTGAATGGTGTTGTTGCCATGTGCATACAACACTCGCAGGAGATGTATGAACACTGCCTTGAAGACTCCGAGCTTGAACTTGTGAAGCAAATCCGGGACAAACATTGAGTAATAGTTGAAGCCGAAGCGAGAAAGCCGAGTTGAGAATGCGTTCTAAATCATGTTTTTAAATGAAAATAAATCATAGTACAGACATAAACGCACCAATGTTGGAACAAGAGACTGTGGAGCAAGCATTCGTTTAACATACACACTTGCAATATTAGTACCTTCAACATATAACCACTTGCGAACTCGATTGATGATACTCCAGACTCCGTTCCCATCTTCGCGAATTTCGTTCTCGCACCAACGTCGGTCAGCCTTTGTCCCAATGCCACCAATTTTCATCTTCGGCATCAAGCACCTAGGACATGGACATTGTGCGAGGAATTTTATTGATGCAAGAAGAGTTCTGTGGCATAAATCAGTCAATATACAACATCAAGGACATCTTTTAATGCACTTTTCGGGATAATCAGCTGAGTATGTAAAAAATCGAGGAAATACCCTGCAAGAAACACCGTCGAGAAACTCGATCACAATACCAAACTCATATGCGTGCATGAACTCGTCATCCATAAGGAGAAGCCAGATAGCATGCATGAGCTCATGCCGACAAAATGTGAGGATTTCGGATGTAGCGGGTTTATTGAAACAAGCCTGATAGAAATCTTGGAGGGTATCTGAAAGCTTCAAATCCATAAACCATCAGAACAGTATATTAGGAATTGTATGATCATACCTTGGGAATGTAGGCAAGATGGTGTGCAGCAAAAGCTGTTGGCTTTCCTCGCAAATACTTGGACTGGTTGCCAAGAAACATATAAATGGGCTATAAGGAAGCTGTTCCGAAACTTGCCAAGTGAGTTGAGTCGGACCACAGCATGACTGCAGCAACTACTGTCTCGAGTGTACAGCCACCTTCCCGTGGCTGTGAATGGATTTGTTCATGCTCCTCAAGCATGACAGGCGAGTTGTAAATTTCCCCGTAAACACATTCAGCTGGCTCATCATCCGATGGTTGATAGAACATCTTGAAGGGAGTAAGATGAAATCGTTCAGCAGCAGTTTCACGGAATGCTGCCTTGATGACTTCGAGTGGTCGCCGGTAAAAAAGGCCAGGAACCTCGAATTCTGGGGCCGTAGACTCAGAATCGTGTTTGACTCCATCAGCAGGGAGACGGATCTTGACTGATGTTTCCATCCATCCATCTCCTGCCGAAAACGAAGACCGAATATCTTGAGGATCACCATGATAGCTATCGAGACGATTAACCTCTTTGACAGCACGGAAGTTCGTGAGATGAGCTTTATCGAAATCATCTGCAAGAATAACCTCTTCGACGAGACGGTCCAACTCCGTGAGTGATTTAATACTTGAACCACCATAAAACCACCGCATGAGCCGAAAAGTTGTTGCATTGAGAAATGGCGTGAAAAAATGGGTCTGATTGGATTGAGTTGATTTTCCGAACCCAGACCACCAAGGCCGAGCCTCTGTACTGTCCTGGCTCTTGGCGAAAGTAGGGGCATCTGAGACATGTGCAACTGAAGTAAGGTTATCGGGATTAAATGATGGAATTGAGCCGTTATATTCGCAGTAAATGCCATAGTGGTCGCGCGCCGTTGTGATAATGATGGGTTGGTCAGAGTCAATCTCGTTCGGCTCTGGATCATGATCTACTGCAGCCGACACATCATCGAGAGCTGACGGAGGCACAACAATAGGTGTTGGAGGGAGATCATCACGAAATCTCTTTGGTAAACGTCTGCGACGGTTTGGTAACCCTGACGAGCGAAACACAGGGGGTGACGGAGATTTCTGAATCTTATAAATCTGTCAGACAACTGCACAAAAAGTATGCAGAATAATGAAATCACAAGGTTATCAGCATCTCCAAGATCAAAAGCTTCATTATCACGAATCTCATCACGAGCCCTGCTAGCAGCTTCCACTTCTTCTTGACGACGAACTTTTGCAATTTGTTGGGCTTCATGATCATGCCGTTGTTTTGCAAGTGATGTTGCTGTAGCCTCTGTAAGCTTGGCCGTGCATGCGCGCTTATGAGTGGTAAGTCCACCACGTGTTTCGAACTCCCTTCGACAGCCTCGGCATGTAATAGCCATCAGAAAACAAAGGGTGGCAAAGAATAGTATTTTTGATGTTGTCCGCATCGAACACGGACAGATGGAGTTCAACCAGTGCAGCGCTGCACACGATAGACTTAGAAAAAAACGAGCGAGATTAGTTTGAACTCCGATACACATTCATAGTCCGACCTGTATCAGAGTGCGTCACATCATAGCCCCTTAAACGCATCTCTCACCATGCCTCAATCATCTGCTGCTGAACCGTCAACTCATTTTCATGACCTGCTTGATGAGCTAAATTCGGGTGTGCAAGCTGGTCGCAAGAGAAAAATTATGTACGTCAAAATCTTGCATCTTCGTGTCATCAAATCCACTAACTTATTTGAGTGGACCACTTGGGCCCTACTTACGTGCTGCCCGGTGGTTTCCCCTTGGAATTGATCCATTTGCGGACCTGGAAGGAGTTCTGTATGATGGAATGGAGGCTGAGTTTTCAGAATTGCGAGACGAGGATCCTGTCCAACCTGAAGATGATGAGAATGGGTGAGTTCGCTGACTAAGTACTAAGTAGCTAATGATTTTCGTGCAGTCGTGAAATGGAGTGGCATGTCCAGCATTACAAGAACTGGGTCAAACTCGTACCAACATTCAGCGACACCATTTCAGGATTCGAAAAGGACCCAGCGGCAATGGACAATTTTATTCACGCGGTAAGTGCATATATGCGTCACAATTTCATACTAACATACCTATACAGTTAGTTTCGGCTGCAAGTGATGCTAGATCGGACGACACTGGCAGTCTCATGCGAGAGGGACTCGAATATATGCTTCTGGATCCGGAATCTTCAAGCTTCAATCCTCCTCTCCTCAAGAAGCATGGAAAGGCTTGCCGTGGATGGAACCACCCTCAAACTGTGAGGCTTCTGTGCCCTGTGCGATGCCTGGAGGAATTTGATGCGGACCCACAGTAAGTCGCAACCACTTTCAATACATCGCTTACTAAACTATGTATCTACTATCAGGGCATTTATGGACGGAGTGAAAGAAGGCCGCATCCGCATCACTGCCAGCAAGCTTCCTAGCTTCATCTACGACGAGGCTATGTATGACGGAACGCGAAAAAGTATGGGGTGCCTGCGAGGCTACTATCTCAAGCGGGTATGTTTCATTTGTTTACTTTGTGTCTACTTGTATGATGCTGCAGCATAGGTTTTCCGTCATATCTTCACAGGTCCATCAAGTGCCCTCTCACCAAATGGACGCAAAGGGACGAAGACTCCGAAAGGTCGAATCCATGGGATGACGACACCTACACCACATGCTATCGCATATGCGGCAGTGCAGGTAAGCCTCCGACTCATGAATCGTTACCTCCGAGTCGTTCTTTGACTATCTTAATTCAATCCCAGGCATATTTCCAACTCAGTTCAGCAACGCAATGGTGCAAGATCATCGACGAGTTTGATCTTGTCGAACTTTACGACAGAATCCTTACCATGTTCAAGGACGACGGCGCTGGTGCAAGTTGGATCAAGGAGACCATCGAACATTGGAAAGTGTGAGTTCTATTCAGTCTGTCTTTGATTACACAATGAGTGACTGACCTTTGCTGTACTCCTTCATGTAGTGAAACACCAGGGCTTCTGCAACAGGGACGCACTCGGGCAAGGACCAACGAGGGAGGCAATTCGAACGAGGACAGCGAAGATGACATGGACGGATTTTTCGATTCTGATGAGCCAGCAGTGCCTCATGGGAACGGACCCGCAGCTCGCAGCAATACACCCTCAGGATCTACTGCGACTGGCGAAGGTGACGGCGCAGAGGAACGGCAAGGACCAAGCAGTAATGGGCATGGTCATCCTAGTTCTGCAACTGGTCCTGGCCCTGGTGGAGCACACAACAACAACGGTAAGATTATTTTTCTTATTCATATCTCTGTTTGATCATAGGTACAAATTTTCAGAATCGAGTGGTGTTCGGTCTACCAACGGCCATCAGGATAGCGGAACTCATCAAAACGGCAGTGAACGAGCACGCGAGAACCTTGGTACGAGTTTATTTGATTCACATCTGTACTCAATCATAGGTGCAAATTTTCAGACATGAGTGGCAACGTTCAATCCACCAATGGCCAACTGGATGACAGCGGAACTCAACAAAACGGCAACGAAGGACCTGCTCAACATTCGGACTCGCAACCCACTGGCAAATGTGCACAAAAAGCACCAACACGTGGCAAGGCAAGAGCTCCAAAGCACGGCCGCCGTTGACTTTCGATACTCAAGCTTGCATCGACATTCAACGATGTTCGTATCCCATTGCCCGATTTCTGACCACTTACCAGGACTTTTGCTCGCAAATATTCCTCGATCGTGACCTCACATTAACGGTGCCGCCAATTTTCGTGTCTGGCGTGCATTCGAATATTCACATTCTGTCCTCGTTACTTACATTTTCCATTCACATTCCATTCGGACTTGTAGTCGCAGGGCAGTGTACTGTACTAATTCAATTGATGTGCTTTGAATTGTAATGAATGGAACACATGCAAGTCAATGAAATGCTTACAACCATTGGGCTCTCGTACATTGACTGCAAGTCATACATTAGTCTACAAGAAGGTACATACTTAGCAATGTTTGTAGCAATATGCATCGAACCTCGCTGCGTGTACGGGTGTGTATCGCGCCTCACAAGTCTTGCGGTGCTTTGTACGAAGTGTTGCGCTTGTACACCTTGTACTGCCTGTCAGTGGCCTTGTAAGTATCCGAATGTTTTGCTGATGCAGCAAGACATGTTGTTCTTCGAGCTGCAACAGGCTCTGGCAAGACCCTCGCAATGATTCTGCCTCTACTTCTATCTCCCAACAGATAGCAATCACTGTCACCCCATTGAAATTGTTGCAGTGTGATCATGTATGCTGCAGACACGATGTTTTACCTCTCGAAACGTTAAATTCATCCTTTGAATCACAGGTTCAGGAGTTCAAGCATATGGTGTTCCTTTGATCGCTATCAATCACGATACTCCACACACAAACTCTCTGGAATGTATGTGCAGTAGTCATAGACTCCTAGATGCCATTAACTTTTCCTGCAGTGCGTGTCTGCGGGAGCTTTCCATAATCTTCTTGTTGCACCAGAGCAATTCTTCCCAAAGGTGGACCATTCCACGTCTTGCACTGCTGCTGAAGGATCAAAATTTGTCAAGCAGATTGGT
>JABBWB010000343.1:0-43905 GCA_016628085.1 Suillus occidentalis
TGTATCATCTCCTTGTCACAAGCTTCAACAAGTTCAAAAGCAGATCCCTTCCTCTTGTATTTAGCTTTTTGTTCACTTTTTTGGCACTTTTTGTGCACTTATTTGAGAATGTATTGCATTGCAATTATGATAGGTTTTATTTATATCCCCTTTTTTGCTCTTATTTTCAACTTATTTGTGCTTCAGATGATGAGTCAGAAGAAGATGGGCCATCATTCATGTGTACAGAAGTCCTCAAATTGTGTCAGCAACTTGAGACTGGAATGCATGCGACATGGTGATCCTCAATTTTCCCTTAATTTGTCATCACACTCTGCATTTTTCATGCTCAATCATGGCAAGAGGAGCTACTGAATGCCATGCAGACTTCTATAGATTGTTATTTCCAAGCATAATCCATGTACGTGCTGTGGATACTGTACTTTCCCATGTCACAAATTTGGCGGATGTCACATACGTCACATATGTGTGATGAATGTTGTCGTGCATATTTGTTATAATGCATCAAGTTTTTGCCGCCCCAACGGTATGCGTTATGAGCATATCAACTGTACATGCTTATATTCCAATTTCTAATTTTATTCCATGTATTTTATGATGCTTTCTATTTTCTAGGCTGATTAACCCACCTGAATTTCCCAAATTTCCCACCATGTTGTGAGCATGTGTCATATGACTGAAGGATTCTGCCTTCCGGCCAGAGCCCCTGCTTTGCCTTCCTGGAAGGTGATGCCTTGAGGATGCTTTTTGCTTCTTTGGTCATTAGTAAGCATGCTTATAAGCATGTCATGTGACTGTGAAATATTATGATTTGTAAGTATCTTGCCTGAGTCATTGTTGTTGCCTTCCTGGAAGGCCATGCCATGCTTTGGAGAGCCTTTGTGCTGCTTTGGCTATCATTGCCTTCCTGGAAGGCCATATTGAAGAGGGTGCTTTTACCTTCCATGCCTAGTGTTTTGGAGTGTTTTACCTCCCTGAAAGCGATGACTTTTGTTGAAAAGGGCACTTGCAGCTATTGGTGCCTTCCCAGAAGGCCGTGCGTTGTGTTGAAGAGAGTGCTTTTGAGGGTGGCTTGACTAGTGCTGCCTTCCTGGAAGGCCATGCATTGTGTTGAAGAGGGTGCTTTTGGGGTGCTTTGACTAGTGCAGCCTTCCTGGAAGGCCATGTCTTATGTTGACAAGTGTGCTTTTGCCACATTGGCTATTGTTGCCTTCCTGGAGGGCCATGATTGATGAGGGTGCTTTGGCTAGTATTGCCTTCCTGGAAGGCCATGTCATGTTTCAAGGGAGGTGCTTCCAGAGCATTGCCCTCACAGAGTGCTATTGATGGTGGCACTTTTGGAGTGCTTTTTTGGTGCTTGTAGACCGATACTTGGAGGCACTTGGTGGGTGCTTGTGGGAGTCTGGGAGCTTGTGGGAGCTATGGAGATGCTTTTGGGTACTTTGGGGGGGCTTTTCTGGAGCTTTATGGGGACTTTTGAGAGCTTTTGGGGCGCTTTATGGGGACTTTTGAGGAGCTTTACAAGGGCTTTTGAAAGCTTTGGAGGAGCTTTGGGAGGGCTTTTGCCAGCTTTCCTGGAGCTTTGCGAGCTTTTCTGGCGGCCGAATAAGGCAGGAGGGCTGTGACGGTGTGACGAGAGGCGTCCATATAAGGCAAGAGGACGCTTTATGCCTGCCTTACCGGGCAGGAGCCGGCCGCCTCGCAATTGCCGGGCCCCATTAAGAATATTAGGATATTTTGATCTCTTGAGGTATGTCAACATCTTTGTCTGTCTCAGGTTCTTCATTGTCTTCGATACCATCCTCCGATTCCAATTCTATGTTACAGACAAGATAGTAAGTTTTGTTTATGACTCAACAAGAGCAGTGACACATTACTTACAATCCTCATCTTCCAACTGGCTATGCTCGTCATTCAAGCCACTGGTCTCAGATTCTTGCCACTGTTATCAAGAATGCAACCATCAGGTGTGGTGAAGAGTGGGACTCTGGACTACAGGGGAATCACAGATGGATGGGGATCACACTAAGTCCTGAATGGAAGGCATGACTCGACCCAAGGACAGCTACTGAGTCAAGGAAGCCTCTCTGAAAGACACTCATGGTGGCCTTCAAGCATAGGTATTGCGGTCTGGGGATGGTATGGATTGAATTTTTGAAGATCCTGCTGGTCACCCATGGATGAGCAACCTTGGGAACTGGTTGGGAGTGATCCCAGAGTGAGGAATCACTCTGAGATGGGCGCACTTTTGCTTATGTAAGCAGCTTCAAGATCGATTTTGGCAGTCTTTATTGTGACATACTGGGATTGATGCAGGCAGAACGACTTCTATGAGGAGTGACATCCAGATGAGAGCTATGTAGACACAAAAGAGTCAAAAATGCGAAAACACACAACTCATCTGGGCCCTACCATTAGCCTGGTGACTCCCATAAGGAGTGACACCCAGAAGGGAAGTTTGTAGGTGCAAAATGCAAAGTTGTGTATACAAAAGTGTAGCCACTGTTATCAAGGATGCAGTCCTCAGGCCTGGTGAAGAGTGAGGAATCTGGACTGTAGGGGAAGCACAGATGTAATGCCTCTGTATTGAGAAGTGGTTTCTCCATTTTCACTAATATATCTGGCCATACTGCTCAGGTATGGCTAGAGGTGAAGCTCAAATCATCTCTCCAAGCTTGACTAACAAAGCCTAGATTTGAAAAGCGCTCATCCTCCCTATCAACTCTCTCTCAAAGAACTCCTTTCTTACTGTGGGCACCCATGACCTCACCTCACCTTACTTCCCCCAAATGTAGAGGAGAAGTGGGTGAGGCAAGGGTTGGCCGACTTATCTTGCATTCAGGACTTACTGTGATCTCTGGTGAGATCATCTGCACAACTTGGCAGAAACCTGCTGGTGGGGACATGCCATATTGGCAGGAAACACAGTCAAATTTGACTGTGCCTTTCCAGGGCAGGAGCACGACCCATGGAGGGCATTTGACTCCATCCACTGAGGTGGAGGCTGTCATGCCTGGGTATTCTGGTGTGGAAAGTTTCCCCCTAATATCAAATTTCTCATGGGGACATGTTAGTACTTACTAGTAGTAAGAATGATGAATCTACCATTACCTTTCCTTCTTCTGATGCGACCCAACAGGATATTTTGATCTGATCCTGTGTGTGGAACTCGACTTTGAACTGTGCCTTTCTAGGGCAGGAGTATGACCCATGGAGGACACTCAACTCCATCTATACCTACTACATCATAGGTAGTGGTATGAATGGGAGGTATGACTCGACCTAAGGACAGCTACTGAGTCAAGGAAGCCTCTCTGAAATTCACCCATGGATGAGCAACTTTGGGAATCAGTTGGGAGTGATCCTAGAGTGAGGAATCACTCTGAGATGGGCGCACTTTTGCTTATGTAAGCAGGTCCAAAATCGATTTTTGCAGCCTTCATTATGATACACTGGGGTTGATGCAGGACTTGATGTCTTATGTCTGGCAGGAACCTGGTTGAGTGAGATGTGTGGAACACAAAAACAGACATGGTTACAGAGTGTCACAGCTTGGTCCCTGCTGTGCATTTCTCCAACTACCCTCCACATTCGCAGTTTTGGTGTTTTATATGGCCAATGTAGGATCTCAACCTGGGAACATTGGAAAAAAGCAGCAAGATGTCTTTGCTGCTGCACCACAGTGGCATTGGGTGATGACCAGGCCCCCTGAGGGCTTGTAAGAGGACCGCATTCCTGCTTATGTAAGCAGTGCCACTACCTCACCCTCCCAAGATCTTTGCAGCCTTCATAACACTTGCTGAGGTTGATGTAGGACTCGATTTTGAGGTTATTGAATGCTCTGAAAAGGATGGTTGAGCCAGATTTGCGAAAAAAAAGATAAGGTTGAAAAGTTGGCCACCCAGGTCATGCTGGCCCCCCCTCCCCCATAGATTGATTTTTACAGCCTTCATGTGGCTTCCATGGCAAGATATAGGACTCAGTTTCTGGTGTTACTTAACATTCTGAAAAGGATGGTCAAGCCAGATTTGCCCAAATCAATCATGTTGCAAAGTTGACCACCTAGGTGATGCTGCCCCCCCTATACATCGATTTTTACAGCCTTCATATGACCTGCATAGGTTGATGCAGGGCTTGTTTCTGAGGTTATTGAGCATTCTGAAGACGATGGTCAAGCCAGATTTGCACGAAGCAATCAAATTCCCAAGTTGATCACCAAGGCCATGCTACCCCCCTCTACACATCGATTTTTACAGCCTTCATATGACTTGCAGGTGATGATGTAGGACTTGTTTCTGAGGTTATCGAACCCTCTGAACACGATGGGTGAGCCCGATTTGCCAGAAGAAGTCATGTTCCTGAGATATGCAGGGTCCCCCTCCCCCCCCCTCCCCACCATATGTGGCTGTGACGCAATTTGACTCAAACCCGGTAGTGTGGGGACCTGGCCTAGGGTTTTTCAACTGTAGGAATCGATTGGGAATGGTCACAGAGCATCCCGAGGTCATCCTTGGTGTCATATGGTGGGTGGGCCAAAATACCAGTATTTCGACCATATCTCCATAACCGAACCGCCGTTTTTCTTAATTCGTGGCTCATATCATTCCTGGAAGTACCCTCTATGAAATGTACCAGCCCAAAAGAAGATATTTTTTTACAAGTTTGAAACCTATTTCTGTTTTGACCCTATAAGTGTGCACGACGTGGACGCATCCAAGGTTCTGGACGCAATGCTGGGGAGCGCTCACAGGACCAGTGGCGAAAGCTCCGAGCGTTATACTGCCTGTGCTATTTGCACATGTCATGAGATCCACGAGCAAGTCAACCTCACGAGGACTTGGTTCATGTATCTCTTATGGCCATGTAAGTCAGAACTTTGAGATGTCTACCACGGACACTAACATGATTTCTTTGGTGATAGTCACAGCCAGAACTCACCAACCATCAGACTTGGTTTCTGGTCAGGCCACACCGACTATTGATGACACCTATGGTAGCATCGTAAGTGCCAGTCCGGAACAGCGTAGCAGATTCAGAACCGATGTACGTCTCAGTAGTTAAAACGCAGCTTTGGCATTAACTTCCAACAGATTAATTGACGAGACAGTTATAGATGCGTTATTTCAGGTGTCTGGGATGGAGCACACAAACCCGCCGGTGTCAAGCAGGGTTGGGTAACCTTAGAAGCAGCGCACATCCTGAAACGGGCTGTCGGATTTTCACCATGGACCGGGTAAGGATGTCTCTGCTAGGTTATCATTAATATCAGCCCTCAAGTTGGATTCTGCAGGCACATACCACGGCTGCTACTTGGAATATCATTCGGCATTACTCAGGAATGTCCAAAGAAACTATTCAAAACATGGAAAGGCTCGTAGACGACCCTTCTAATGGCATGATGCTCCAATGTGATATCCATGATATTTTTGACAAGCTGAAAGTATACCTCGAGCCGACAGAGGTGAGCCCGCAGTCTTGTATCCTCGTAATACCTCATGTTGATCAGCGCCCCAGCGAGAAAACGAGTACACAGTCAAGGATGTTGGGGGCGGGCCATGGATACACCCTCTCGACCTCCTCGGTAAAACCATCACCTTCCAAAACCATGATAGCCCTACACAGGACCTACCATTACCCAACCCTCATTTTATTGCACTACATGCAGGCATCTCCCGAATTTTACATATGAGTGGCGTGTCCGAGATATTCGCACAGATCCTGGACAAATATGATGGGGCAGCAGGAGGTAATATCGGAAGTCTCAAAAGCAATGGAGATCCGGTGCATCAACTGTCCTCAATGATGTCTGCGCTGTTTATAGGCGCTTCATTGTTTACTTAGTGTCTCACAATTACATGAAGTTCGGTACATTAATTGTATTAGTGTTAGTAGGACGGAAAAAGCAAGAGAAATATTAAGTGTGCTAAGAGTGCAGTTAAACAAACAGAGAACAGGGAAATCCAACAGCCAAGAATGCTCTTCCTCATGCAAAGCAAGAGTGCCACCCAATGCCTAAATAAGCGAGGGCGGCGGGGTGATGCATATGCTTAAAGGGGTGCGGCAGCGGAACCAGATAGATATATATATAGCGGCAGGACTAGGACGTGAATATTTGCGCTTTGTCACCATGCCTTGTGATGAAGTCTGCACTGCTTCTGGCAACAGGCTCGCCTTATATTTAATCTCTGGGAGGGGGGGGGGGGTTAACTAACCACTTACTGCTTTCCACTTTTTGCTTTCACTAAACCCTCACATTTCACTACTCACTAACCACTTTTCTTTCTTTCACTATAACACTACATGTCACTACTCACTCTACACTTTTCATTTCACTTTCCATTTCACTTTTCACTACTCACTTATCACTTATCACTACTCACCTATCACTTTTCACTTTTCACTACTCACTTTTCACTTTTCACTTATCACTTATCACTATCACTACCCACCTATCACTTATAACTTATCACTATACTTATCACTTTTCACTTTTCACTACTCACTTTTCACTTATAACTTATCACTATCACTGATCACTTTTCACTACTCACTTATCACTTATCACTACTCACCTATCACTTTTCACTTATCACTATACTTATCACTTATCACTACTCACTTTTCACTTATCACTTATCACTTATCACTACTCACTTTTCACTTTTCACTATCACTTCTACCTTTTTACTACTCACTTTTCACTTTTCAGACCCCCCCCTGTGGGGGATTATACTAATAAACGACTTGAATCGTATAGACATACAGGAAGCGGCCAATCGCGGGAATCAATATATACACTGTTGTAGTGTTCTTCGACATATTCTTTTGTGCGAGTACCCATATGTACTGCAATCATCTCCAGTTTCCAAGGCCTTCCTGAGATATCCCCTCAATAAGTAAGAGCTCCCTGTAAATACGTTTCAGAAGAAGCGATGCGGATAGCATTGGTAACTAACTCATCTGCCGCCCAGTCAGCAGACGAGCTCAAGGTACCGGAGTTCGAAAGTCGATGGAGCTTCGAGCTCACGATCTGAAACAGGTTAACGCAAGGGCAATGATATGATCGTGAGTGAACGTACAGAGAAGTTGTATCTCAGCCCTCTGCCAAAACTAAAATAACACACGCTGTGGGGGATAGAAGTGGTTGAACGCGCTAGTTGCGGCTGTGCGACGCGGAGTGGCCGTCGGAGTCCTGCAATGTCGAGAAGAAATCCCAGCAGGGTGCTTGTTACGAGGCCAAGGGTATTGGTCTTGGGATATGGAATCAAAAGATGTACAAGGTCTTGGCAACGTGCTGTAGTTTTGGGAGTAGCGATGGCTGGTGGTGTGGTGGACGAGGTGGAGATAGCACCAATTGGCTGTGAAGATGATGGCAACATCTTGAAGCGTCGTGATCAGGCGGCCAATGAGTTCGAAGATCTCATCCTTCATCTGACGTGTCAACAGTTGAGCAAACTCCGGACGCAGAAGCTAAGTAATGAGGTGAGAACGGCACCACACTGGATATGTAGGCTTTCACCTTGAGCATGAATGCAGAGGCGAAAGATGCAAAGACAAAGTGGCCTTGAAGGATGATGAGACCAAGAGAATCACCAATAAGGGCAGTATCTTACCATCAGGTGCAGCGCGCATGAGACCACTAGGTGTCAGTACTTCGATCATTTGCTCAATGATCATCTTTGCGGAGGCGAAGCACTGTATAAAGCTCATTAGGATGCTTTGGATACGGGACCACGATAGTACTGGCCTTGTCAAGGAAGACATTGTCACTCGCCTCCATGCCTCGTTGAAGGCGTGTTGGAATCGAAAGAGTGGAGATGAAGAAGGTCATATCCGGGGTGTCTATAGAAATACGAGGCAGGTTAACGTAATGAAGTAGCCATAAGCACGCAGTACACGCACCTCAGCAGTAGCAAGACACTTCCAATCCTCAAACCCTCCTGGACCATGACTCAAGACCATCAATCTCCAGTGAAATGTTGGAGCTCGTTCTAAGTATCTCACTGCATTGAAAATTGCGAGAGCACTGTGAGCATCTGGAGAGTATGGATTAGATGGGATACAGAAAGGACCGAGACGGTATACGTACCAGCAAGGGTCTTTCCCTGCTCGAGAACGATGCTGTGTGCAAGTGCGTCTGCATTCTGACGGATTTGTTACTGAAGTCTGGGTGCAGTGTAAGTGGGTCAGGTGTTGGGAAGGTGGGTACTCAAAAACGCACCCTATGGCAAAACGTTGGCGAGCGAGAACACTTTGCTTAGTCATGACTTGAATGCCTGACTAGCAGCGTCGACTGCCTGGTCAAACTCCTCCATGGTGGTCTCAAAGACGCGTGTGAGCAATGTTTGGGTTGACTACCGGAAAATCATTAACACACAAAATTACACCGTAAAATGGGGCATAGACATACAGGGTCGAGCACCATGTCATTGGCTTTTCTTGCTGTCGACAAACGCGCCGCCAATGAAATTCTTGGTGCTACCTCCAGTTGCACTAGTACCCTTCCATGTCGCGCTGAGACTCTCTGGGTTAGTTGGCGTCGTGGTATGCGAAATGATGGAAATAGTGGCCGAGTCATCCCTTGCTTCTGTGCTTCCTTCTGAATATGACGTGCACCAAGACACAGGCTGCCCACAAAAATGGTTGAGGATATCCACGCCCGGAAGCAAGAACGGATAGCTCGAGGAGGTGGCCTGCAGCATAGGGGATCGAGATAGAAGCGTGAATGGAAATGCGTGGGTTGAAAGATATGTTGATGCTCTTAGGTATTTGTCCCTGATCTGGTTTGAAGAACGTAAGTGGGGAAAGCAAACACGGGAGACGCGTACCAAGTGTAACCCCCAGCACAATCCGAATTAACGGCGTGGATGAACGTTCGACATGTATTCCACTCAGTAATCCAGCATTCTTGATGATCACATGTAGCGCCGTATATATTGGTTCTTCGGAAGGCCTTGAGTTGAGATGGCATGAACTGAAGGGGTGTTAGTAGTGCATCTGGAGGTGGAAGACTTTTCAAGTAAGGAAGATGTCGAAGGGAACCAGGCTGTAATGCACGATCATCAAACACGCATACATAGACAAGCTCAATTCAACGCACCTCGAATCGGGGAACATCCAATGTAAGCAATTGTAAGTGCAAATCAGCTGCCTTTCCAACCAAGACTGTAGGTCAACGAGAGTTGATTTACCAAATAGCGCTGTCAGAGCATGCAGCAAACACTCCACGTCGATGGCCAGTGAGAATGGACAAGATACGATCGTAGTATCAGTATCGATAGTGTCTTGCGGGTCTCTTCAGTGCCCTTGCTGTCGGCTGTGAATATGACGCAGACAGTAAAGAGGGCATGAAACACGAGCTACTGGCGGGTTTTGGCCTGTCAGTTCCAGAGTGTTGGATGTTGGACAATATTGTGGATGACAGACCTTGTGTGAACTTAGGCGCTCGTCCTTGGGAAGTGTGGGTAGAAGACGCGTCAGAAAGGCATAATCGGGCTCCAGGGACAGTAGCTCTTGCCAGAAGCGCTGTTCGTCCTGTCCAAGCGTATCCGTCCACAGCCGGTACTGAGACACTGTTCATAAATTAGAATGCGTGAGTGTCAGAAACTGAAAACTCACTCTTTGAGGGCAAACCAGCCCTCTTTTTGACTTCTGGGGGTGCATATCCACGAGAACGCATGCGCCGAAGGCGCAAATCTGAAGGCAAAGGCCCTTAGTTCTGTATTGAATCTTTCCAATTTGCTGAAGATCTGATGCTTGCGACAATCACTGTGACAGTTCCAAGCAGATGTGGAGTGTGAGTTTGGATGCGAAACATCGCTCAACAAGGGAGCGGCGCTTGAGACCGCTGAGAGGGATGAAGGGTGCGAGTTATCATGCTCGCAAGTCTTGGTATGCAGGTGGGAGCAGGAACCGCGAGAACGCCCGGAGATCCATTTGAAAGCCTGTCAAGTGCACATGGACGGCGTTGATAGCCCAGAGGACAGAGCTCGAGGACGATTCGTCGAAGGCAGATGCCTTCATCGGATGCGTCTGTTGGGTGGTGGTATAGTTAGGAAGGAATGATGACTGTAGATAGAGCATGAGAATCACAAAACGGGTGTGGAGGTCATATGAAGTTACACACCTTCGAGTCTGATACGTCAGTTTTCTGAGCGATCGGACATGATAGTGCGATGAAGCAAAACGACGAGGATCGGGGATGGACTGAGTGGGAGTGGGAGTGGAAGGTAGACTCGGAGGTTGTGCTGTAACACCTCGAGCATGAGGTACATATGTTGTGTAAGTTGTTTGAGGAGGCATGGACAGTAGATGACGTGGAGGCAGTACAGGCCCTGTACGGGCAACAGGTGATGGAGGAGGTAGATGAGCAGAAGGGGGGATCAGGGAGGAAGGTGGCGAAGAGATAATGCTTCCATACACAAGAAAGGTAGGCGAGTTGGGAGTAGTAGGGACCACGTCTGGGTAGTCTCGGATCATGAGAGCAAATGCGGCAGCTCCTGTTGCATTGATGCGATTATGGTGCAAAGAGACATTGCGAAGAGATGAATGACGAATAACTCGGGCTGCCACACTTAGCGGAAATTGGCCAAAGTGTGAACACTAATGGCTTACCAAGTACGTCCAGCTCTGGAACCCTGAGAGAACAATCGTCTACATGGAGAGAGATTAAGCCATGCTCAGGTGCTGTTGTCAACAACGATATAGTCTACTGCCTTCTTGTGGTTAGTAACCTGGGTGTATGCGCCTGGAAGTCTCGCAGGTGGATCTTCCCCGCTGTCCAGTGTGGATGCTGTCTCCGTCTGTAAAGAAAAGGGTGTGTGAACAATATAGATTAGGTCATGGACTACATACTTACCATAGTCGCAGCGTGAGCCTCTAATCACTTGACGAAAAGCTCGAAAGCCTTGAATGCCTGATCACGAACCAACCTGCAACCATCAATATACATCAAAATAACAGAACGCGAGCTGAAGACTCACTTTTCTTTATCCAGCGTAGCGCCTACAATAGCTGAAACAACTTTACCAGCCACGCCGTCCATCTCGAAGCACTCCACATAACGCCCGCTACAGGAGCGTGGACGAAGGAATCCTTAAGCGCCATGCTGAACGCGGTAACGAGGACTTTCGTTTGGTGTTGCACCCTAGTGAAGAACCCAGCCGGCCGATAAGAATACACGTGTTAGTGCGGATTTGGCTGGTTGCACGAGTTCGTACGACGGTAGATGACGTGTCACTAACCGCCTTAAAAAACGTGTGCTGAAGCTGAAGAAAGAACGGTTTGACATGTCAATCTGGACATTTTCACGAGGTCTTCGGTGGGGATACTCGTCAACTGATGGCCACTAAGGTATAATTCCTCCAGCTGCTGTAGATTGCGAAGGAAGGAAGACGGCAGTTCTTGGATTTCGTTGAAGGATAAGTTGAGGACACGGAGCTCCTTGAGGATGGTGAACGGAGAGATTGCTTCGTCTGTCAGACGGTTCTGTCCAATTGAGAGTCGCTCGAGAGAGTAAGCGAGAGGCGGGAGTGCTCAGCCAGGTGCATTGTGTATTGACATAGCGTATGTAGCGTTGAAGGGCTTTCTTGGAATGTGGCCGGCCCGGGAAGGTGATGATGATAAGGGGATCTCGAGAGTTATTCCAGATGGCGCAGGTGCAACCAAGTTGTCTCCAGGAGGATCATGCCAACTAGCAAGCAGATTCGAGGTGACGTTGATATTGATAAGCGATGCGCAATTCCAGAGGGATACAGGAAGCTCCGTCAAGCTGTTGTTGTGGGCATCAAGGGTTTTTAGGCGTTGAAGGAGGCCGATAGTGGATGGAAAAGAGACGAGTTTGTTGTCGCAACAGGAAAGTTGTATGAGATGGGAAAGTTCGCCGAGTGAGTCTGGGAGCGTCCGGAGTTCATTGTGGTCAAGTTTCAGGGCTTGAAGGGCAGGAAGCTGAGAAAAATCGAGTGCGTCAAGAGACGAAAGTTTGGCGTAGGAGACATCAAGCAGTGTGATGGTGTGCTGTCGCAGGTGCAGCATGGCAGGGATCTCCTGGGACGCGGGTTGGGATGGGGAGGTATCGAGCATCCCATCAGCGATAGTGACGAGGGTAGGGAAAAGAGTGGCAATGATTCCTGGCAAGACATCGGTTTTTTTGGCGGAATCTACGAATTTAGTGGAGCGACATGAATGATAACACAATTAAACACGTACCTGAACGATCTAATACACTCGAGTGCAGCTACAACACCAGCTCCTACCCCCCCCCACATCTCCACTTCACAAGAACCTTTTCACGTCATCCAAAAGAGATAGACCAACGATCAGGGAAGTCGTGTGCCACAAGGTCCTTGAGGGTTGCTGCGAGCTGGACGGTGACGGCGCGGCATGGACTGGCAGAAAGAAGAGGAGAATGTTGGCTTTTAGTGCGGTGCGGTCAGACTGAGCGATTGGAACGTGGTCTGGGCGCGGACTTGAAGGAAGGATGTAGGACGTATGTACGCGATTCTTGAGGTAAACACTCCAAGCTTGGCGAGTGGCTCTGTCATGAAGTGAAGTTGGAATCACAAAAAAGAGCAGACGCACAATTCAACACCGTCAGATGTGATGATCTGCAAAAGGGCAGTAAGCATGCCCTCCTGTACACCGATCTGCAGGGGCGATCAGCACAAAGATTGCAGGTCTAAACTAACTGTGGAGAGACAGCGTGACTAGAGAATTAGAGTTAGCTTAGACGCAACACAGGAAATTTCTGACGCACCAGAGTCGTGGACGATAACCAACTCAGTGAGCGCCAGCGCAGCTTGCACACATACCGGGAGTTCGTGATCATTCAGGGCCAACGCCACAGCACGGAAGTAGCTATTCGGAAGTAGCTATTCAAGTTCTAAACAGAATCGACGTCAGCGCGAGAACAACACTTGTAGTAGAGATGCCTACCTCTTCAGAAGCCCATGTAATGCCAGCCTTGATCACTACACCAAGGCGTAGGCATGAGGGAGGGTGTCACCGCTAGAGATGTGGTGAAGAAAGACCCCTCGTCTAGGGTTTCCAAGAAGTCGCTGAAATAACTGAGTGGGACGTATAACGGAGTGAGCATAGAATGACATACGTGAGGACTGGAAATTCGTTGCCCAGCGTTTCGGGTTGATAGAGATATGCGCTTGACGGAGCGCTCATTGGCCATGCGGCTGTCGCTGGAGGAGGTATGGATGAGCCATAGCGGTTAGCTTCAGAGACGCCATATAAATACTTCAGAGACGCCATATAAATACTTCAGAGACGCCAAACCAATGTAAGCCTGTTGCTTACTAAATCGAACCACGTGACAGTTCAGTTTACCTTATGCCATTACTCTATAACCACCGCACCTTCCATTGTTTATCTCGAACTCGAGTCTCTTGGCTACTACCACATTGCTCTTCAATCTTGTCTCGTTCCTTCTCGTCCGAACCGTCTTAGGGTTTCACGCCGTAACTCGGCGTGTCTCCAAACCAAATTGAAATCTCAGCCTCTCGCATCACGTGTTCCGACTCTTATCATGATCAGGATTCAGCAACTTCACGCCAACGCAAGAAAACAATCGCTGCTCGCCGCTCTGCAGAGTCCGCGCGACTTCAAGTGCCAGGGTCAGTTGTTCCTCTTGCCATCCTCCACTCCCTTCTTTCCGCATCATTACTGTGCGTTACTCTTGCTGGCTACAGATGTCACACTTCTAAAGGTATTTCTTTATACAACTCTGTTAGCACTCAACTCGTTGCAGAAGATGTATGGACGCTTCCCCCGCATATTAGGAAAGGGAGACTATACTTCGGTAAGTGCATCCATACTCCTGCATATCTTAACATAAAATCATTCTGTACAGAGGCTGGCAACCCTTCTTGCGATATCGCTACCTGATCAACCTTCTCCCTCGTCAGACACCTCTGCACGTTCGACTCGCTCATCATTATGGATCGCGCCGTTGATATGATCACACTCCTTCTGAACCAACTCACGTATGAAGGCCCCGTCGACGATTTTATCGGTTAACTGTAAGTCCGCTATTTTCAAGATCTTCGAAGTGAACACCAGACGCTGAGACTTCATACAGAATTAACTCGCAGACACGTATGCAAAACTCGCCAAGCAACACGCCCTATGTGAGAAACTCGGGACGGACCTACTCGCTCTGAACATCAACAGCGGGAGTGGGCCAAGAGAGGAGGGTGGGGAGAACAGTCCTATATTTGAATGGAAGGCTTGCTTTTGGATGGTTCGTAGTCTTTTTCTGTCGTGGTGTTAACTGTGCATCCTTTCATCCTAGGTCATCATCTCTTTCGACTCGCCGCGCTAGCTTCACCAAGCTGCACTTTGTTCTGCGTGTTTCCCTCTCTCGTCACCTCCCTCGCTATATGCTCTCGCCTCGTCTCTCGCTACCATACATTTGTTATTGCCGTCTGTGTCTCTGAGTGCCATGTAGTTGTTATCCAAACAAAATATATATCGTCGTCTTATTTTGGGAGCACCCGCAGTAGCGTTGCGCTGTAAATTCATACATTAGACGTCGGATAAAAACGAGAAAATGAACGGAACATACCTCTTTAGCCTGCGCGAGAGGAACGTAAACGATGCGGGGCTCCGCGTGACCTCCACGAACAGGCCACCAGGATGATAGGCGGGGTATGCGTGCTGCGAATGTGGTGGGTGGGGTGGCGGACGGTCGAGTGGTTGGCGGTGATCAAGACTGAAAGACATTAGTCGAAAGTGTGATAACAGTTTAATGAAAACTCGCGTTCTCGCCAGAATTCATGTGAGCGTCCCTGGGTTGAGGTGTGCCCAGAGCAGGGGCAAGGTAGCAGAGAACTGCAACGCGAGTATCGCATCAAAAGCGAAATAAACAAGAGAAAGATACACACATACATCTAAGGGATCGCGAAATTGATCATGGTGCACTGGGTTTGTGTGAGGAGAGAAGCGAAGAGGTTGGCTGAGGTGAACGAAAGTGGGTTGTCGTAGATCTATTGTAGGCAGAGGTCTCTGCACCATAGGAATGGCAAATATTGGTGGTCTGCGGCGCCCAGCAGCAGGACGACGAGTTGCATCAGCCTACAGTGGTGGTGAACGATATTGGAGTGGTATAATGAGTGCCGCTGGGTTGTTGCGTGATATGAGTATTGGGAGGTCGAGATGAGCTGGTAGCTGGCTTCTTCTTCTTTGTTGCGTGGTAGTTCCTCTGTGCGAGGAGTCAGCGATAAAGAAGAACTATGAAAGAGAAAAAAAACGCACAGGCTTACCCGCTGTGCAAGTGATCTCGACCTCTTGCAACCGGGAAATGGAAGGGGGTCGAGCGCATAACGATCAAAATAGAAATCCGGCTGTCGGATGTACACATGAGCCTGTGACCGTCGTCTCCTCCGTTGTCCAGGGAGGGACGTCGAATCCACAAAGTCAAGTTCTGACGAGCGCCCTAGCGGAGGCGTAGAAAGCGCCTCGGACTCGTCGGATGTGTCCTCTATAGCTTCTGGGACAGATAGATCGTCTAGCTCGTCGGCATCATAATAGGGTAAAGCGCCATACGCTGGAAATGGTGAAACAGGAGACTCAATGATGGGTCCAAGGATCGATGCCGTCTGCGTAGTATACCAAATAAATTTCGAGTCCAGATGAAAGATCGGGATCGGGACTGAGGGGCGGGCTCAGTTGCCCCATGTGGCTTGGAAGGGCGCCAGACTGAGGTAAAGGGACTGAGGGTGCGTTGATGTGGTGTTGGAGTGGGCCGCGCATGGGATTAGGATAGACGAATGCGCGACTGATAACATATTCGTCAAGGCATTGAGAAATAAATAGAGATCACGTACATTGGCCTCTCGCAGTGTGTCGTCCAAAAAAAACCTGGAGGTACTCGACGAGCACCTGTCATTTTTGGAGCTGGTCGTGGTGATTGAAGTCAGTAGTCTTGAAGTCGGCACATCTTGCCACATGCGCAAGGATTTGAGCGCTCTTGTATGGCTTCATCCACATGTGGTCTTATTAATCAATAACAAATTGTGGTAGGCGGTAAACTGAGTGAGTGAGGTGAACTGAACAGACCAACCTATGAGAAGGTCCCTGTGCGTTCAATGGTTAATATTCGAACACATGAATGCCCTTGGCAGTACCGAGTTAACTTGATCGACAACTTCGATGTTGGCGTATGTTCTGCATCGTACGACGTCAAGGCGCAGTGACGCATTACGGTCGCGGACGAGACCAACTTATAATTGGTGGTGAAAGCCTGGCTGACGAAGAGAGCTACAAGGCGAACTTGAGGAGTTTCTATTTAAAATGGGGTGATTATGAATATTCTGCATGGAGATTAGAGAACATACGATGATAGAATAGCCGGTCACTGCAGCAGTATGAAGCAATGTCATAAAGCTAACTGGAAGGCTGCATGCGCACTAACAGGAAGGCACCTAAGATCGGGCATGAAGCCCTAAAATGAACAGATGCACAGTAAACGAGACAGAAAAGACATACGCACCGTTTAAAGATACATTCGAATTTCGAAAGCAACACAAATCGTGCCTTCGATGCAAAGATAACTTGAAGTCGTGCAGAGCGGCGAGGAGTCCAAAAATCACATGATGCACTGATTGGGGACCTTGGGATTTTGCCGCATCGTACAGCATCAGTACCTCACCCTACTTAATAGTGTTAAGACCTATATCCCTCGGTAATATCTCTATGTCGTCCGTACAGGCCATGGATATGATTCTCGATTCAAAATTATCATAGTATCTCGCGCCTCATGTGCTTGTGGGTGGCTGGGCATAGTTGGCTGTGATGCTCCACAGACATAGGCCAGAACTGGTACGTCTTCACGTCCTGCCGCTCTCCGCGTGTGCATACTTGACATGCGATCTTACTGAAACGCCCCGCCCTATAGGAACACGTTCAACATTGGCTTCCAATTTCGTGCCAAGGGCCTGACGACGGTATCGGATTCGACGTCTAAGAAATTCCTCCTCAGCTAGGTGATGCGCCAGTCCCCACAACCCAATCAGGGCCGTAACGCTATCATCTATCTCGACTTTGCCTCCATCGGGCGCCTGAAGTGTGGTCCTAATGAGCGTCCCGTCAGCGAGCACAACTTTCACAATTTATGCAAGCTAGATCCAGGAAAACAAATCACTAACTATCACCGCTGCGTCCTATGATCGATAACATGCTCTCCTCGAACATCTTTTAAACCTTGTACCACTCTCCCATCATCCCCGGCTCCTCTCCTCGTACGAAACTTCCTCCACAAACGGCAGTCACAAGCTGCACATACAGCTTATATACGAAATTTGCTGCATGTAGCCGAGCATTGTTGCGAGCTTTCAGAGAGAATCCTGGGCCTTATCGTGGATCAGGCTCTGATGGTCGATGCGAGTGTGCTCTTTTCTCCGGGCGGTTTAATCTCAATTACGCGTAGGGATTCAAGTAGAGCTTGAAGACACCGAACCTACGGACGGCGAACTTTTCGAGTCACCGTACCCTGTGTTTGCCGGTGTGGCACCTGGTATCGTTGGCCCATAGGAGTTGCATGCTTTTCCCCTTTCGACCCCTTCAAACTACCGCGCTCAGGCGAGCACATACACCCTTTCAGGGTACAATCAAACGCCTTACCTGAAGTGGTTAGTCTGTCAGAACTCCTTTGATTCTTTGGAGATGCGTTTGCAGCTTTCCACCAACCTCAAGCGTGCAAGTTCGATACCTCCTGCAGGATGCATCACCGTTTCAAGCACCAGGAAGTCCCTTTTCTCAGGAGTTATCAATGAAAGGTCGTAGGTCTGTACGTGCCCATCTCCTTCTTTGATATCTACTCATCTCTATCCAGAGACGCCATCGACACCCTCCTGACCCGCTAAATGACCGGCGGTTTCTTGACCTGGCGTGCATTTCCGCAATCCTGGAACCAGCCACCCCCACAGGACCCCCTCAAGAGAATATTGGATGTAGGCTGCGGGAACAGTGTATGGGTAGTAATTGAGGCTGCCAAGCACTGGAATGGCTGCGAAGTCGTCGGTCGATCCTGCTGCAGCCATGCGATTGGTGCGCCGAAGCGGATCAATACTTATGTGATATATGAAGGTGAGTCATTAGTAGGCTTGTAAGTTTCTGTAGACGTAAATGAAGGCATCTCAGCCATAACGATACGTAAATGCCGGATTTGCTTCCGAACCTGAAGACGACGCGACACTTCTTCGTTTTCTTCCCAAACAATCTACCTGCGAAGATGCCGGAGAGCAAAGGGTATTGTAGCACTTGCTGCATAGATGTTAGCAATTTGGACACTCATCGTACGCAATTACATTCAGCGTACTGCCGGTTCAAGTTCTTCGAGCATCCCAACGTACGTGTCGTTGTTGCCCGCCGGGACGATGGCACTTTCCATTGTCCGGCGTGTCTTCGAACTTGTGCGACTTATGCGAGTATGTACAATCATGGAACGAGAACGAAGGATCCAATCCACATCATTGCGGTGAACAAATGGGTCAAAGCACGTGTGGGTACATGCCAGCAGTCTGGGGTGTAGGCGATCTAACTTTCGGACGCAGGCAATTAAACAAGAGAGTGATCTCGATGATGATGATGATGATGATGATGAAAAAAGTAAGCCTGGGGAGGAGGACACTGAGGACCGGATGCATGAAGAGGACGTTATCGACGACTCTTTACTGGCACCTGTAGATGAAGACTACGAAATGGCTTCGTCATCATTTCTAAGAAACCCGTATACTCCACTCACCTTTCCTGAATCCTCCCCTCCTGCCATCCCGGTTACGCGGACTCATCCAAACAATCTGGTCGTGGAGTCGAGCACTCAGGGCTCGGCTGATCGGGGCCTGCAACCCTCTCATCGGCAGCTGTCGACGGCGGGCTTTGCACAGCACGTGGTACAGAGTCCAAACGAAGACGATAACTTCGAGGTCACTGCGCCACCTCCGTCTCAATACACAAAGGTTGATCCCAGGACCAAGCCAGCACCAGCAAGGATCGAGACCGTTCTGAGTTAGTGTCACTTATATTTCTTCCTGCGTTCGAGACGCTAAACCAACTCTCGACGCAGACCCAGCCGACATTCGAGTCTTTGGTCCGCAGCCTGCTGATAGCAGGGGCATATTTGCTATTCCCTACGGTCACCCGTCCATCTTCACCTCGGCATTTCTGAATATGGCTGCCTGCATCATATATAAACCCCTCGGGTTACTTATATGCATAATTTGTGAGATCGGTATCGCCACTAAATGTCTCTCTTCCCACCGACAGAAGCATCACGACGTTCCCGCGCTTACCGCCGAACAGATCTCGGCATTGGAGGCCTACAAACTTCATGAGTCGGACAGCTTCGAGGACTGGGACAATGCCAGCCCCGTTGTTCCCGGGATCCCGTATCAAGACGGATATATGTGCACGTTTCAGGGCTGCTGTTTCGCCACCATCTCAGAGCAGCGTATCCGAGCTCACGACAAGGATCATCTCACTCGCAACAATTGGAAGAGCTGCACTGTGCAGGCTCTTTATGCCAGCATGCAAAGAAAGTATCCGGTAGTCGTCCCTCACTCTCCTCCTGCGCTACATGCAGCTCCACCAGGGTCTCAAGATTTGCTTGGCCAGGTGGAATCCTTCTACGAGCAGCATCGCGTTCTGCACAAAGGACGTTTGGGACCGCCTATGGACAGAGCTCACCTTAACCCTTTTCTGGCCAGGTATAACTGGCTGGAGGTGATCAAGGATGAGTCGCCTTCTGATATCGTGGACTGGGCAAAGATGCCTGAGAGAGATGAAGGCGAGTTGACCGGCATCCTGCCGTGTTTTCAGCGTTATTTTGGCGAGATAATCAAGCTGCTGACCGATGAGAATGCATTTCGAAAGACTCGGATACTGCGGTCTGTCAACACCACAAAATCTCTGTGCGTTTTTTCCCTCTTATCATTCATTCTTGGCTGACGGTGCCATGACCTAGCCATGACCTCAATAATCGACCCTTCAAAGCACCGATGCGAAAGCAAACGGTCAACCGCTACGTGGCAACATTTGCAAAGTTGATCGCATTTGTATGTCGAGCAAAGGACGGTCAACTCAAACGTGCCAGCAATTCCACGTTTCGAAAGGTAGCTCTGGCGAGCAATATACAGCACCGTAGCAAGCAACTTCTTATCAGCATGGACGAACGCCAGGCCGCTCATTCAGCTTCCCATGAGCTGGTAATGGTACTGCTGACGACACTGTATCCGCCTACGACGCCTCTTGAATGCCCAGGCAAGCTCTTTCTCATCTTCAGCTGCGTCAAGCTTTCCGGTCAAATACTGGACCCCATCCACATAAATCCATTTATGAGCGAGTTGAGATGGTGTTTGAGAGCCGCGGGTTTCTATCAGATTTGTCTGTTGTTCGAAAACGCTCCCACTTTGATTTTGGAGAACAATCCGCAGTCGTGCGTGTTACCCCTCTCTTGTCTTTGACTGATGGCTGACTTGACTCGACGAACAGTCTGATTGAAGAAGTCCACAGGTGGCTCCGGGATGATTGCATGAATCTTTTTGGCGACCTGCTGGAGATAGGACATTTTCTCTCGTTTGTCACTGCCAACACGTCCCTGCTTCCCCGAATGATGTGGGCAGATCTTGAAGGCTCCGCTCTCAGTTTTGATGGACGACTTATTCCTATTGCCAATGTCGTAAATCTGTACCGCATCCTCATGGAGGAGACAAAAGTTCAGCTGTATGAAGTTGTACTATTGGGGGCTACTTTACCGAAGATCGATCAGGAGCACATTCACGATGATTTGAGTTGCCTTGATCAGGACTACTCATTTCTATCCGACAGAAGGAACCGGTTCTGGGAGCATCGATCAACGTTGATGAAAGAAATGACGACGACTTTCTCCAAGCGTTTTGTCGTGTCGCACAACTCTAGCGGCGTGGTGTGGCATCAGGGCCAAGTTCGGCGCTGGATGAGGGATTGCGAGGACTGCCTTCAGAAGCTTTTTCTTCTTTATCATCTGGGTTCTGGACAGCCTGCTCGAGGCACCGAGCTCGCCATCATGTCCTGGAAAAACACCAACATTCACCCTAGGAACGTCTACTGGTTCTCCGGCCATTTGAACTTCGTGTCGCGCTATAACAAAACTCAGACCAACCAGGAGAAGGAGCGGGTCATTTCCCGGAGCATGCCTCCAGAAGCTGCTCAGCTGATGATAGCGTACCTCACGTTCGTCCCAAAGGTTCTGGCCACCTTTGTCGCATGTCCGAACCATAACTGACCTTTGTGTCAGACTTTAGCCGTGCTCGCTCTCTACCTCAGCTCCGATGGGCAAGACTTCCAGTCTTCCGCTGGATATGAAGAACATCTGTTCAACGGGCTGCATGGGCCATGGGACTCGGATGACTTCTCCGACATCCTTATCGCCCATACCGGTAGACCAGTCTCCGAAGGTGGACTGGGTCATCCCATGGGCCTGGCCGACATTCGGCACCTTCTCATTGGCGTCATGCGCAAGAACTGCAAACGTCTTGTAGCTGATCTAGACTTAGAACACTACTTTGACGAGCAGAGTGGGCACCAGGGGGAGGTTGCAAGGGGGTATGCGGTTGACCACTCATATGTCCAGTCCGTCTCAAGCGATCACCTGCTTAAGTTTGTGGCTCTTAGCCGCGCTCATCACGCCCTTCTCTTCCCTCCAGCAACCCCAATCATTCCCGCATCTCCATCTCGTATTTTATCCTCTGTCAACACGCAGCCGGTTGACTTTACCTCTTGGTCCCGGGTCATATCACCATATCTTAGCATATCCATGCTCCCGATCATCCATCATGCCATCGCTGATGGCATGGCCGTTTGCTCTCCCTTCGCACGACCGTCCGTGAATATATCCCCCATCAACCAATTGCCTACAGGCCAGCCTGCCAAGGAGACGCTTGTGCCCATTAATGCTTGCAGATTCAGGGACCTCCGGGCTCTCATGGGTCCCCAGGCAGTGTTTCAATCTCGTGAGCAGGCAGAAGCGGTGGAGGTTCTGATGGGACGGAGGGTGCATGCCGTGATCATGCTGGGTTGGAGAGAGAATAGGAGTTTATTCTACCTGCTCCCAGCCGTCTGTCCTGACGAAGCCAGTCTCACATCGGTCGTTGTGCTGCCAGGATCAGACTACATTCAGGCGCTCAAGGCCCAATTCGATCAGGAAGGCCTTTCTGCAGTGATCTGGTCCCCAGAATTTGGTAACCACGGTGCGCGGGCTGTCTTGGTTTGTTACGAAAGCCTGGAAAGCACGAGCTTCTGGACCTCCTTGGAGAACGCAAAGGGATCCCTTTCGAGGATAATTGTGGGTCAAGCGGAACACGCCTTCCAATCTTGGGAGTATCAGTGTGCGATCGCTAATTGCGAGCGTCTCCAATGGTTGAAATTGCCCATTATCCTGCTCACTTATACCATGGCCCTAGCAGCTGCCCCAAAACTCATGGCATATTTCAAAATGGACCCAAATGTGGCGCAACTCTGTCGTGGTCACACAGATCTTCGTAATATTTGTTTTTCTGCTTTTGAGGCCCCTCTGAGTAGTGAGCTTGAAGGCCTGTTGTCGATTTGTCTCAATAAGAGCCTTCAGGATCTCACGACGGAGACAGAACTCATTCTAGTTATATGTCCGACCGAAGACGAAGCGGACCGAATGGCGACAATATTTTCCAAAGATGTCCTTCACGCCCACCTAGCTCAGGACCGCATGGCTACGATACTTCAAGGCTGGAGCACATCACGCGGTGACCGTCGTATTCTCTTCTCCTCAACTGCTCTTCCGCCCACCCCCAATGTTACAGATATCCGGGTAGTGATCCACTACCACGAACCATCCAACTTCATCCGCTATGCCGATGCGCTTGCTTTGTTGTGCCGCGATGACAGGCCCAGTTACAGTTTTATCTTCTTTACGCCAGATGCCCGACCAAAGTCTTGGGATGGGGACGAGCCTGAGGCTCAACTCATGGGCGCCGGTGACGTCAGCCGATGGCTGCGGGAAAGAGCATGTCGGCGCTTGGCTTTAAGCTCGTTCTTTGGTTTCGAACAGAGCGGCCGCTGCCTAGACACCACAATTTGTCAGATCTGTGATGTCTGCGAGGAGACGCTGCAGCCGCTAGACAACGTAAGTACCAAGCGTTTTCGTACGACTGAGTAGGTTGATCTATGTCACTTAGGCTCGCCGGACTAGTTCAGGTGGTAGCAGCATAGGCGACCTCACGCCTAGTACAGCTATTCAGATTTCCGCGGCTGTTGCATCCCGGATAGTGAACCAGACAGTGGTTACTCATGCCATCACCCAGCGCCATCAAAGTGACATGCTGAAAGGGTTGCGCCCCTTTAAAGATGTTTTTTCTGGTGAGGATATTTGTGGGCTCTGTTGGATGCTCGACGATGCGCCCTATCACGCTATGGCACAATGCAAAGTGCATCGAGAAACAGTATCTGCCAGCGCCGCATACCACCTGCTGGAAGAGAATCCTGAAGCTCCCACAAAGCCACTGCTTCAAATGCGGCCTTCCCCAAGTAAGTGTGTTGTATAAGCTCCCTCGACTCTCCTTGACAACGCTTGCTAGATCCGAGACATACATGATTTTAATACTACGAGTGCATCCTGCACAATAACAGATGTGATCAGACCCATGGTTTGGACCTGTTGGAAATCCGACGGACTTCGAGATAGGATGTTCAAGCAATTTTCGGACCTACCGCGGACAGTAGATGAGATGGGGTATGCAATTTGGCTTACGGCGACTGGCTTGGAGAGCCAGCTACCCAATTGGCTCGAGGTCGCGGTATGGACACTGACGCTTCATGCTCTACCGAAGAAGGCTACCACTGGGGGACACCATTTGCAGTAAACCGTTGCAACCTAGCAACTATCCATTCCTGCCACGTACATATGATTTCACGCATTGTCGGTCTATAGGTCACTATGAACCAGTAATACGGTATGCACATTACATATACGGCCTAATGATTGAATGCAATCGCCTTTATAGAATTCCGGCGTACTATCTTCATGTCTAACATGTTTGATCCTGCGCCGCGAGTGCTTTGAATGATCACTCTTTTTCATCCTATGTATATACTTCTGTCCTTTCTGTTGGAGCCCGACGGAGCGGAGAACGAGTGAGACGTGTGAGGTTGTACGAGTCTACTGGCAGCTGGATGATCAAGGATGATTGGCAGACATGGTAGCTAGGTGTTATACAGGCATGTAGGACGACCGGGTATGTCATTAATAGTGGAGTTCTGAATTGTATGTACTTTATATGCATAGATGTGATGGTTTTGTAACGCTATGACACAGCTGAGATGAGTTGATGATACATGGTGTGATAACATGGTGTAATACGAAGTTGCGGAGAAGGATGTACGATGACATCGATGAAGCACTATAGCTACAGGCGTATTCGTTAGAAATTATCGTAACGCTAAACGAAAGCACTCACCCGAAGTACAGCTTGAACTTTATTCACGACGTTTCGCGCGACGACGGGGAGCTTGATCCCAACCCGACGAGACGGAGGTGTTCTAGCGACCGATGCGACCGATTGGTCGGGTCGCTGAGCAATCGGGTAAATCACTGGCAATAGTCCAAGCTGACGATCTTACTGCGTTCTGCAGCCAAAAGTCTACTTGAGTCTGCAAAAATGTTATCTACGCGACACCGATTATGATGTGTTACTTACTAAAATTTTGCCGCCTTTCATCGCCAACGGTCCCCTGCTAGCTGTGTGTGTTACCCGAGACATCTAATGTAATGTCGATGCGGGGTAGAATTCTGCCAGAAAGAAGCTTACCGTAATGATTCCGCGGCTATCGAATTTTGACTATCGATCTTGAGATCTGAGATTTGGTGTTGCAAACAAAGACAAATAGGCAACTGGTTGTCTTGCGTGAGGGTTAATGATTATGTAATCTGTGTTTGCTCAACAAGTCAATAAGTCTCTGAAGCGAACTTCGATGTACTCACTCGTACTCACATGCTTCCGGCGTTCCTCAAGACTCACGGATGGTTTTGGCGCGCCGCATTATCCTTCGCTACTTCATCGGCTGCTGCTTTCACTTCGTGGAAGGTTACATCAGTGTGGAACAGGAAACAGAACTGCATGCGCATACCTCGTAAGTCGTCTGAGTCGCACTCCTTGTAGTGCTTCTAGAGCAGTTCACACATGCGTGATATCATCCTCCCTCTCGTCTTCAAGCTCCTTCTCCACATGTTTCTGCACCACATATCATATCAATACCACAAACAACAGGAAAAATCAAACACTCACAACCTGCGCTGCAAATTGCTCGTCATTCTCCAAACAGTACCGATAACATCCTCTAGGCACTCGAGTAGTCCGTCGTTGTGGTCAGAAGTGCCTTCAGGCTTCATCTGCGCGATAGACTGGGGTGACATTCCTGATTTTGGATTTGGATTAAGGAGTTTTATTGAAGGAGGAAAAGACGGACGGGGGTATGGCACCTCTGGAACAGACTTGGGGCGGTGGAGGCTGAGCAGTCGGTGGTGGAGGGTGGGTGGGATTGAAGACGGCATGTAGAAGTAGACCGAGAGCATATCTGTCAGCAGTCGCGCTCTGTTTGTGTGGCTTGTATGACGTCGTCGACACGCAGTAACATACGGGCAGCCTGTGGGCATGGTAAGGAGGCGGCACACGCGTGATGACAATAGACATACATCAACAGGAGTTCTCAGAATTTGGATCTGAACGTGCAATGGATAGATGGTTAAACTCATCGGACTACAAGACCACGGAACGTACCTTTACACTTGCACTCTCGTACAAGCCATATTCCTTGATATCAACTATCTTTCCAGTCTCTTCATTCACGCCCCATGAGTGCCCCCCATTCGCATGTTTAGCCTATCAGAAGTCGTAAGTGAGGGGCAAATTCTCCGCAGAAATATGATCGCTCACCCTGAGCTGCAAATTGCTCGTCATTCTCCAAAAAAAAACCCACAGATGATACTTCCACAGCCGGCTGAGAGCCATCACATGCTCTTTCGCAAGCTCCAGCCATGCCGGCACCTCCTTGCCCTCTGCATCCAACTTCGCCTTCTCCTTCGCCCTCCCGACGATCCTCGACCTGGCTGCATTCTCGGCTCTCTTCTCTCCCAGCCGAACCACTTCCGCGACCTTATCGTGAACGTACCTTTCACAGCAGCCGGGTTCTGCGTGAGTGTGGTGAGCGTCGTAGCAGCGTCATGCTTTGAGCGGGTGACGATGAGTTCAACAACTCAGACGCGCGTCTGATGTATCACGGCTGCAAGACGACAAAAGGGAGGAGGAGCAAGATGACTCAAAGTGAAGAGGGCTCACTCAATGGGTCGTATCATTCTTACAATACAGCCTGGTAGCTTCTATGATGCTCATATGCAAGAGCTCGTCTAGACTTGTCAGCTGATCGTACACCCACTCGACAGCCTTCGGTATCGCACAGTGAGCGAGAAACACGATATTAATGCGTTACGCTTGCACGTCGCGTCAGACTCTGCAGCGATGAAAGTTTGCATCAGCTCAGGAGCATCTGGGATGAGGTGTTCGTATTCATGGTAGATGATGTACACGGCGAATACGGCGTTCTTGCGAACGGATGAGCGACGGTGCTCAAGACAGCTGCCGCAGCAGGGAGCTCAGCACCTTTAGATATCTTCTAAAAGGAAGCGTAGGGTAGCGCCGCGGATATACTCGTTGGGTGTTGCTGTAGAAATATGAAGAAAACAGTAAGTCAGGAATGCGGGGATAGTACTCTTACCAAGTCATTTAAGATAGCTATGGCGTTTGAAACTAGGCAACTTGAAGGCGAGTCGGTGTTGCCCCCATGTGCACGTGCGCGCTAGGAGATAAGATAAACACACGTACACAACGAGAAGCATTCCCGGGTCTCCACTGCTGCTTGAGTTTCTCAAAATCTTCTGCATCGACTCTTGCTTGTTGCTTTCGCGAAAATGCGTGTCAGACCTTACTCCGGGCGTCCTGACCTCGGACGGCTTGCCAAAGAAAGGCCGACCTCGACCTGGCAAGCCCAGCAGTACTAGCAGCCGCGTTGTCACCGGTAGTAATGGTACGGAGCGTGCGGCAGACCCGCTGCAGCAACGCAAACGTGTTCAAATTTGCACCGCGACCGCCTGGGGAGTCAGGGCATCGTGGGCGAGTGGGCATATTTTGCGAATGGGACGTAAGCTCCTTCGTTTCATTGATCGCTTGCATGGTTTACTGTTGAAGATCCAGTTCCAGACTGATACTCGCATGAATATTGGGCTTATACCCTGCAGATCTTTACCAAGCGCGAGCTGTGTTGTCGGGCCGTGTGGTGAGGCATGACCATGCTCTTTAGGTCCATGTTTACAAGTTAGGCCAAAGAGTGTGTCCATTCTCTGCTTCATTCTCGATCCCGATCCCTCGGTGACGCTGTCATAGGTACTGCAGGCGGATATATAATTCAAAATAAGTCACACTCTTCTCAAGCTCTACCTCCGCCCCACCGATGAAACAGCACCGAACTCGTTGCGCCCCGCCCTAGACTCTGATCAGTCGACACAGTTTCGACTTCTCCCTCCCCTTGTCACCGCTCTTCATGTACGCCCATTCCTTCAAGAAGCTTTGTCATGAGCACTGATTTTCGACAGCCACATCATCCACGATATTCACAAAGCGCGGAATGAACAAGTCAGTCTTCTTTCCGCATGGATGTTGTCTGATGACTTGTGCAAGGCTGTTCCTAATGCCATAAGCGTTTGGGTAGTAGTGTTGTCGCAGTTCATGCTCCCAGGTAAATATGTTGTTCACCTCTAGTGTCATTTGCTGATGTCCCCATTTTTCAGGGGAGAGGTGACTCGTTGTCAGTGCCATGACGCTTTTTCTCGGAGGCTCATTGATCCTGTGAAGAGATTACGATTATGATTTGTTGCGCTACGCAAGACGCCTGTAGACAGGTGAGACATATCCCATAGGAAGGCATGTCGAATGTTGTTGTTGGTTGCCCAGATTGGGAACGACTGGTGGATCAGACCGGAGTTCTTGGTCTAGGGCAAGGATAGGTAGGTAGATGGTATAGAGTTCACCTTTTTGAAGGTCAAAAAAGATGTGACAAATGCGAGAAGCTACTGCTTTTGGATGTGGCACAAGAGTGAACTCAGACGCTCGAGTTAGACGATCATGTGACCCCTCACAGAGATTTTATTTTTTGAACCTGTTCAACCTACCCGATCGCATGGCACAAAGACACACCTCCTTGTACTTCTTTGATGGCAACATCGCGCTTATGGCCCCAAATAATTTCGGCGAAAACACTGTTTTCCGAGTCCATCAATCAATCCTATCACATTATTCCAGCGTCTTTGCGGACATGTTGACGATGCCGCCCGTTCGCGAAGTTGAGACATATGATGACGTTCCACTAGTATGCTTGCCCGACAACGCTGAGGAGATTGAATCATTATTGAAAACTATATACCTTCCGCGGTGAGAGTATACCTCTCTGCTGCGCGTTCATTGCTCATCAGGCTTTTCTCGCTAGGTCCCCCCCGTTATACCCACGCCTGACCCGATGTGCACCTCGCATAATTTACCACCTCTTGAATCTCTCTAACAAATATGAGATGAACGAGCTTCGCCATGACGTTGTTCTACAGTTGGAAGCAGATTGGCCAACCTCGCTAGCTCGGTGGGATCAACTAGAAGGTGAAATCGCTGGATTAGCCGACCCCGACGGTGATTCTATGCGCTATTTATTCCCCGAGGATCCGCTTCCAGATCCCGCCTCCGCTATTCAATTGGCGTACGAATGTCGGGTTCCCACAATATTGCCTGCCGCCTTCTATCATCTTTCGCGGCTCTCCATTCGTTGCCAGGCTGAAAACCCCTCTAGATGCAAGCCATGGCGCCGCACCGCGAATTGGGGTCTCCTCACAGCAGGAGATCTCCGGCGCCTTCTTCTAGGCCGAGAGGGTCTTCTGCAAGTCGCTGATTCCATGCTCGCGACCGTTAGTGATGTTGACAGTCAGATACATTGGGTGGTGGATAGATGTAGGGGATCCGAACAAATGGAAGTTATGGATAAAATACGCGAAGAATGCCAGAGTGCTCCAGATATCCTCTCGACTCTTCGCGTGCGTACTACACCAGAAGAACTCCTGACTTGTCAGATTTGTCGCCGCAGGATCAGAGACAGGGTAAAACAAGTTCGCCATGCAATATGGACCAAGCTACCCAAATTATTTCAACTGGAGGATTGATCAAACTTCCGGCCGTACGTAGAGACTATATTACTGGGAAGAAACCATTTTGACCATCGACATTTTGGTGATGTTTACAACAGTGTATGCGGGTTTCATCGATCGTGCACTGTATGTACTAAGGTAGAGGCTGCCCCCAACCTTCACTTACTATATCATAGATGTGACGTTGTATTACCACGTATTTTACTATTCGGCCCCTCATTTAATTGGGACCTGTTGTATTTGCAGCATGATATCATTCCGCACACCGTGCCACCATTTAAAGCCGCTGAATCAGCACGATGCCGCTCAATTTCATGTGCACTACTACTCATAGGCTAATCTTGCAGGAGAGCTCAAGCTTTCAACGTTGCAACATCTGTGTGTGCGTGTCGTATGTATATGTGTGAGTGAGTTTTGTTATGTACATTTTTAATACCAGAGTTGTATCCTATCGCAAAAAGTGTCGAGTCAAACTTCCAACTGAAACAGAAGGGGCAACATAGCCCATAGCGTTTGTCGCACCCCCTTCAGCTTGGTCTTGATGATATGAGAACATGTTTTACACATTGGTGACAACAGTGACTCTATCGTCAAGTACTGACGAAGAGTCGAGAGAACATCCGACGTGCGCTTACACTCCCAACGAATTTGCTCCACCATCTCCGACCTTCTGCATCCCCTACAGTCTTCTTCCATCCAATAGGTCTTCACAGTTTCATCACCCCAACAATCCGGTACTAACAGTGAAGCGGCAACCATCGATAAACCTTCCTTTCCCATTATCAGGCAGATCAAGTCAGCTGCTGTGAGAAGGTTCCAGTCAGCGGTGCGTTGTCGCAGCGAACCTCTTGGGACATGGAGCGGGTGGCCAATGGAGAGACGAGATAGATGGTAGAAAGCAGCGGGCATTATGCTTGGAATATGGAATTCTCTGCCCAGCTTTATCGCCAAAGCAGGTTCTGGCAGGCTGTCATCAAGGTCAAGTGGTATAGGGTCGCAATCTTGATCCCATGCCATGACTGCTATTTCGCTTTCAAGTCGGTCCCACTGCGATAGCGACGTCGGCCATTGAGTCTCCAACAGCTGTACAACCGCTTGGCGTAGTTCGCTCATCTCGTATTTGTTCGATAGCTTCAGAACATGGTGCACTATCGGAGGCACATGTCTACTCAGGCGTTGAGATAGTACCAGAGGACTAAGTTAGAAAGGCGGCACAAATCAATAGCGGAATCTGTTGGAGAAAGCTTACTTACGACTGAATATACATCAACTTGAACACAGACTCGATCTCCTCGGCATCGTCAGTGAGGCGCACCAGTCGAATGCCATCGTACATTTGTACTTCATCCCTGACAGGGGTTTTCAGCATATTTGCAAAGATGGGCGAATGATTGGACAGCATTGATTGGTGGACCCGAAATACGGTCGTTCCGCCAGACTTAGTTGGGGCCGTGAGGACAATGTTACCGTCGAATAGGTACAGGGAATCATGCTTTTTTGGTAACCATGAATTCTCGGATTCACGATGTTCGAGCTGGGTGAGGGATTGGATCTGATTGGAAAGGAGTGGCATAGGCGAGATAACTTGACTTGACTAAACTACTACCAACACCTGATGTGACCACCATACCGCTCTAGATTCTCACGGTCTCGGATATGCGGTACACTGCAAACTGCCGCAAACCTTTGACACATGTCCAAAACGGGTACCATCTACTAAACCTTTATAAAATAACATTTTCTGGAGGGTTTTCTCGCCAGAAATTGCAGACGATTTGAAAAATTGCCTAAGTGAGCCAGTAGATGCATGATCTAAGAGACTAACGGTTAGGACATGAAGAAGGTGTAGAAATGGCCAACCCTTCAAGTGCCAATATCTGTAGTTGGTAGATCATGAGGATATCTGCCTCGTAGCCATGGTCTGACTTCGCGGATGCCAATGGACATGGCTTCAAAGTGGGCGTCATCCTGCGTCATCTTGGACAGTGTTTGGGTTGGGTGAAACTGCAAGATCATTGAGAGATGAAGTAAATAAGTTGTATTCAAGATCGTTCAAGTTGAAAGCAGACACATGAAGAATCAAAGGTCACATTGCAAGCAGAAAGTTCAAGCATGAGTAAGATGCGCGAAATGCCATTCGCTGCGCTAAAAGCCATGCAGAACTTCCACCCTGAAGCTAGTGCTGCTGGAGTCCAGTTCGAACCTGAACCTTTCCGAACCAGACCTGTGGTCCGGTCACAGGTCCAGGATAGCCGCTGGACCGAACCTTCACATAGGTCCAGGGTTCGGCTGATATTGACATAATTATGAACGCGTTCGGATGCATCCGAACGCATCTGAACTGAATTGCAGAGGAGGATCCCTACGGGAGCTTCCGTACCTGATTCACTCAACACCATCATCACCATTGAACGATCTCCTGGCAACAAACGATCTCCTGGTGACAATGGGCATTGTCAGCCCTAAATATATCAATCACAGGAGATTCAAGAGCCTGAATGGCTTCTACTTTGCGGTGGCAACATTCCTTGTGGTGGCAACATTCCTCAGTAATGTTCCGGTAAGCCAGACATCATTCTTTGTACTCTAATCTATCTTACTGTGTCAAGAACATATCTTTAGGATCCTCATTCACGTCTTTCAGCACTCAATGCCAGTCTACAGTGATTGCATCTTTCCATGTGTGGAAGTGGTATATTCAAGGTGCGCTAGTATAATTATATGTTACGGTTTGCAGTCTAAATATCTACATTAGGTCCAATATCCACCCTTCCTATGTCGTGCGCACTTAGACCTGATGGCCAGTTGAAAGATGCTAAGGACATCGAGTGGTACAACGACCCTGACGATGATTCCCCCATGCCCCCTTCGCCCCCTCCTGCCACATCCAATGGCAAGATCACTGCATTCGTGTCCCGCCGCTCGGGACAACCCATTAAACCAACAGAGAAGATTCGTGATGCTGTCAACAGTGCTCCAGCAAAGCGACCAGCACCAGCAGCTCCTGAGGGTCAGCCTGCACCCAAACGAATTCGAGAAGAACCCCCTGCAACAGAGGGACTTTCAGACGAGGAGGAGGAAGAAGACAGAGAGGAAGCTTATGAAAGGACAAAGGCATTGGGGGATGAGGACTGCGAGCATCGCAAGCCGACAAAGAAAGATGAATGCAGCGTGGACTTAAAGACAATCTTCACACAAGAGAAGGGCCGTATGAACCCTCACACCCAAGAACGTGAGGATGGTTGGTGGTGTGAGGTATGCAGGTAAGTCTCAATGTTAGAATAATCTCCGCACTGAACTAACATCAAGTCCAGAGGCAATAATGTACCATCTGGGCAGTGCTTTTTTAAAGGCAGTATCTCAACCCGCCGCACCCACATCGCATGCAATCCAAAATGTCACTTCCCCCTTTACTGAGACCGCTGCAAGGAATGCGGAATCACAATGCACAATCGTGCCATCCCTCTTAACTCGAAATCAACCGACGGAATTCAACACACATTACACACCTTGCTTGCACCTAAGGTTCCTGAGTTCATGAAGTCCGGCCTGATGGACTATATTGTTGAGCTCATTGTCTCTGAAGATGAGGTGCGTGGTTGTGATCTTTTGTTTCGTGTGATTGTGACTTAAGATACTTATACTAGGCATTCCAACTTGTCGATAAGGGTCCATTTCGTCGCCTCCTTCAATACCTTTGGCCCTCCCTGTTGGATAAGGATATCCCCAATCGCACGAAGACTCGCAATGAAATACTCGAACGTGCCAAGCTTGCCATGCAACGCGTCAAAGAGAAGCTTAAGAATGTCGACAGCAAAATTTCTGTCACTTTCGACTCCTGGACATCTGAACCTGGCGTGCCTTTCCTCTCTGTCACTGCACATTATATTGACTCCAAAGACGGTAAGCCTCAGGAGTGGGAGCTGAAGAGCGAGCAGCTCGCATTCACGATCATCAATGGCAACCATAGCGGTAGCAATATCGGAAGGATTTTAATTGAAACTATCAATAACTACGACTTTCGCACCAAGGTTGGATGGTTCATGGCCGACAATGCCACCAATAATGATACGGCAATTCAGACTGTTGCACTCTCTATTGACCCTTCTGGTAAGGAATGGGTTGCAGGAGAGCACCGTGTATGGTAAGGCTTATATTTATATCACATTCTATTATATGCTAACGTCTTTTCAGTTGTATGGAGCATGCCCTACATCTGGCCGCCAAACACTTCGTTGAAGAGGTTGCGCCTACCCCTGCAAGTGTTCTCATCAGGAACAAGACCAATGAAGATGACAACGATGACGAGACTGACTTCGATGTTGCCGATACTGTGGGCAAAGCCCTTGCACTTGTTGGGCAGGTAAGTTTGTGCCTCGTCTGATTGGCCTTACTTTGACTAACTGTTTATTTAGGTACGGAAATCTCCTCAAGCCCGTACTTTCTTCCACAAGTGTTGCACTGAGGTCAATGAACCCAACCTTGAGCTTTTGAAATGGATCCGCACTCGGTGGGCCTCACTGTTTGGCATGTTGGAGCGCACCCTCAAGTTGCGTAAGGTATGTTTACCGCTACTGTCCCTACAAACAATTACTAACTCTATCGGCAGGGTGTGAATAGGTTTATACAACTCGCAGATGATAGTGACGAAGTTCCGAACCTCCAGGGCAAGTCCTATGGTGCATTCAAGCTCTCGGCTGAGGAATGGAAGAAGTTAGGGTTGATGCATGATGTGCTTCAGGTGCGTGCTTCTTCATTGATGAGTTTAATTTTTATTAACTTATTGCATTACCAGGAGCCTGCAAATGCTCAGCAATCGTTCTCTGTGACTTGCGAACCCACAGTATGGCGCACGATCCCGGTGCTTGAATTCCTCCAACAAACCTGGCAAAATATGGCCAAGTCTTCGAAGTTTGCCGACTTTTCAACTGCCATTGAGTCTGGCATTGACAATCTTCGTAAGTGGTACCATAAGATTGATGAAACCAACGTCTATTTCATTTTTCTCGGTACGTGTTTTGATTAATGTAAAGCCCTATCTAATGTGTTGTATCTAGCGCTTGACCCGAACTACAAGATTGCATATGCCAAGAGTAAATGGGAGCCCCGCGACTTCGAGAAGGGCATGAGACGCCTGCAGATCATTTTCGACAGATACCATCATCACAATTCCTTGCCGGACACAGAGCCTGCTGTCGTGGCTCCTTCCTGTCTTGCACACCAAGGCTTGTATGGCCACAGCTGGATGCGCGATGCTGTCAAATCCCGTGTTGCGAGTGACACTGCAAGCCGAAGGCCTCGTCAAGAGCTCGAGGACTACCTGGCTTCCCCGCTAGAGGATATCAAGAATGTAGTAGCTTGGTGGGGCGTGAGTGTTTTTTTTTCGAATCCCTATTCCTTACAAGTTAACATAAACATTCCTTAGCATCATTCAATTCAATATCCCACCATCTCACGCATCACAAAGGACTACCTCGCTATTCAAGGCTCTGCTGTGGCATCTGAATGAGCGTTTTCAAGCAGTGGCATCACTGGGACCACACGGTGCAACTGTTTGTTGCCGACAACGTTTGAGGCACTTCAGTTGTTGAAGAGTGGATATCGTCAAGGCCACATATCTGCAACGGCTCAAGCTACATTCACCGCTGCTCGTGAATACCCTGATATGGATATCGTGTAGCTACTGTACTCATTTACGTCGAATTTTTTCATGTATTTCCTGCTTTTTTTTTTGAATTTATACATAGTGTTCGGACGTTCGAACACATTCTGAACTCGAACCAAACACTTCTGAACGCGTTCACAAGGGTCCAGTTCGATGTTCGCCCTCATTGCCTGAACCTGACCGATGGTCCAGTTCAGGGTTCGCATTTAGAGGCCCATGAACTGGACTGAACCGGACTTCGGCAGCACTACCTGAAGCTCAAGGCTGATGTCGGACATCTCACAAAATTCAAATACATTTTATCGGGATATCACTTATCTTACCTAGTGGTCCAGGGTCTTGCAGTGATCGATGATCGGATCTGCATATTCATTAATGTGCAACAGCTGCATTGGAACTAGAAGTGAATCTTATCATATGTTCTATGATGACTGGTATCGCACAACAAAATGTATCACCTTGTACCAACAAGGTCACTATCACCCCATAATTGTGGCTGAAGCATACCCAAACATTGACCCCATGGGAAGTGACCAAACAAATCACAGCCATCGCGTGAAGAGAAACTTTGTTTCGTCACATATTACAGTGACCTATCTCCGTATAATACGAGGGAACGGACGTGCATAATATCCCGTATGATACGGGCCAGCGGACCATGGGCCCATGGCAAAATTATCCTCGACTATGACGGATGGGCCGGGAGGTAAATTATTCCCGATGGAGGCGGGTGGGCCCATGCAGGGAATATGTAGAGTAAATGAGTGGGCCGATGTATATGAATATTCGGTAGACGGGTGGGCCGAGGTAGTTGGATATAATGCAGATGGGTGTATTAAGGTAGATGTGTATCAGATAGAAGGGTAGGTACTTGGTATCACATTCACGGATGGGCCCAGACACATTAAATTAGACGGGTGGGCCGAGGGTATTATAAAATATTGTATTAGACGGGTGGGCCCAGACACATATTACTTAGACGGGTGGGCCGGGAGTGTTTTATAAAATATTTCATTAGACGGGTGGGCCGAGGGCGTTGTACGGGATATTGTATTAGACGGGTGGGCCGAGAGTGTTTTATAAAATATTTCATTAGACGGGTGGGCCGAGGGTGTTGTACAGGATATTGTATTAGACGGGTGGGCCGAGGGTGGTATAAAATATAGACGGGTGGGCCCATGTGCATCATAATTGTAGACATGACGGAGCTGAGGTTGTTGTACATCCACCAAATCAGAGGAGGTAATAAATCAAAGTTACCAAGTTCCCGGAGCAGCAGGTGATCTCCTGACAATGGCCTTTGATGACATTATGTTGTCTTGCAGAAGATCAAATCCCGAGTGCGAGGCTTGTGTTGCCCTACGAGAAGCCAAGTTCCGACCACCGAAATTCGAGTGAAGCATACTGAGTTCCGAGTTCCGAGTTCCGAGTTCCGGGACCTCGGACTCGACACACAATTCAGTCAATACTTTCCATGTTAAATGCCAACCGAAGTGGAGATTATTGTCTGAAGAGAGCAGGTGCTCTCTTGACATGGCCTTTGATGGTGCTTAGGTTGTCTTGCAGAACATTGAATCCAGCGTGCAAGGCTTGTGTTGCCCTATGAGACACCCACTTCTGACCACCGAAATTCTAGTGAAGCATACTGACTTCCGAGTGCCGAGTGCCGAGTTCCGAGGTCCGGGACCCGGGACTCGACAGATGAATATCCGAAGTTGAGATTTGTTTGAAGAGAGCAGCAGGTGCTGTCTTGACATGGCCTTTCATAACCCCAAGGTTGTCTTGCAGAACATTGAATCCCGGGTGCGAGGCTTGTGTTGCCCTACGAGAAGCCAAGTTCTGTCCGCCAAAATTTGAGTGCCGAGCTCCGAGTTCCGGGATCCGGAACACGACAACTGAATATCTGAAATCCGTCACACCTCAAATCAAGTAGTATTTCATTGAGAAATAAATGATAACACATCTTTGACGGCCAACATGGTCCAAGGCTCCCTTATCTGATCCTCACTATCTCCACCCCCTTTAACACCACAGTCTGGATGTCCAGCATTCAGCGTCTGATTCCCCAAGATCAATTTGCAGCATGAATGTTTCATCCCCTTCCACTTCTGATGGCATCAACATCTGGCGGACTTGGGCCCTGACCGTCACTTATGAAGCAGGGGAATACACGGAACAGAAATTCAAGGCAGAGAAGACTGGAGGAGAGCCGGTCATACCTTCTCCCAACCTAGACACTGATCTGGTGATGGCGTGCGATCGCTTGGTCGGTGTACTCATAAAGGCACACAAAAATCCCAGTGGGTCTTCCTGCAGATTCAGAAAATTCGTTTTATCATTCATATGCCTTCATGACAGTTCAGATGCAGATGGATATTGCAAGATACAGCAAATTGATCTCCCCGAAGGACACCGGGCATAATGAACAGAGAGAGGCGAAGTTGCTCGAGAGGTGTCCTCCCGGCCATGAGGGCAAAAAGTTGGTGGACGAACCTGCCACAATTGTGGATGCATCCGGTGCCATCATCGCATGGTACCTCCCGGACGCCCTGACCGACACCACCCAGGTGTGTAACATGCATTGTCACTCGATAGATATTAAACATAAAATGAAACCTACAGAAGGAAATCAGGGAGGCCACCGATTTGCTCGCTCCAAGCCTCGGAAAAAGTGTAAAGGCTGATGGCAACTGGCGAACTAATCAAAAGTGGTTCAACCAGGGCTCGGAAAATGATGGCTCAACTCCCGGATGCATCAATTTATCTCCGGCTTGGTTTCAACAGGCACACGAGGTAGGATCTGATGAGATGGTGCTTCCGGCAGTCAAACTCACCCATCCAACAGAATATGTCTGATCCAGAGGTATCTGCATCATTGAAGGGAGCTTCCTCCGAGAATATCCTCAAAGCCATTGCAAGGCCAGCAGCCATCGCGTCCGCAGGCACTCAGGGTCATGCATCCCGAGCAGTATTTTGCAGGGTTGCGAACCATGTCAAACCTCGGACATAAAGCAGTAAGCAAGGATCTGCCACAGATGCTGGAGACCCTGCAGTACTGGGCATCCGTGTTCAACACCCTCTCCATCATCTCCAATCGGGAAACCCCCAATCATCGAGACCATTTGTCCATTCCCGAATGCTTCGACATTCTCACCACGGTGGGGAACTATTCCAATGCTCGGATGAAGATGCCAAGCCTGCAGCTGGAGTTCAAGTACAATTCCGGCTGCATGATCGCGTTTTCCGGAAAGATCGTGAGACACGGAGTGTATGATGTGGAAGGGGATCGGATCGCTTGGGCATGGTATATGAGGGATTCTGTTCACATTTATGCAGGGGTTCCATCATGTGGATGGGCTAGTGTGGATGGTCCATACAGCGTGTGAAAGATCACACAAGGAGCAAGCATTGTGACCTATATACATCCAAAGAAATGAATAACATGGACCAATTGTCATCCGGACCTCAACACTCGAGTACAACAATGGAAAAGTGATATATGGGACTCGATATTCCTGAGTGCCAGGGTACCGAGTCCCGAAACCCGGAACTCGGCACTCGATATTTGAGACTGGGAGATGTATAAATGGTTGAATTGGGATTTGTGATTTCCAATAGTCATCCGAAAATCTCATGTCCCAACTCCCACATGCAATGTCCAGAGCTCCGAGTCCCGGTTGCGGGGTTCGGGACTCGTCGCTCGGGACACAGCAAATGACAACACAACCCAAAACATAACACAGGACATAGGAAACAACAATGCATGCAACATATGAATATGATAGGCTTTTCAAAATCTCATGTCCCAACTGCCACATGCCATGGCCCGAGTCCCGAGTCCCGAATTTCGGGGTTCGGAGTTCGGGTCTCGGCGACCCGGAGCTCGGCAACCATGTCAGGAGTCAGGGTATCTGGGATATTGGAGATCAGATGTTTGTGGGTAGTGTGTCTGTTTTGTGTTTTCTTTGGTGGTCTTGTCGTCTCATCACAAGTCCCGAACCCCGAGCCCCGAAACCCGACATCCGGGGTTCGGGACTCGGTCATCCGGGACTTGTGGCTCGGGACAAACCACATGACAACACAACCCAATACATCACACAGGAAATACGAAACCACATTGCATGCAAGATATGAATATGACAGTCATCCGAAAATCTGATATCCGAACTCCCACATGCAATGTCCCGAGCTCCGAACTCCGAGTCCCGGATGACCGAGTCCCGAACCCCGAAACCCGAATTTCGGGACTCGGGACTCGGGACTCGGAGCTTGAGAGACATCTCATATCTGAACTCTCACATGCAATGTCCCGAGCTCCGAGCTCCGAGCTCCGAGTCCCGAGTCCCGAAATTTGGGTTTCGGGGTTCGGGACTCGGTCATCCGGGACTCGGAGTTCGGAGCTCGGGACATTGCATGTGGGAGTTCGGATATCAGATTTTCGGATGACTGTCATATTCATATCTTGCATGCAGTGTGGTTTCGTATTTCCTGTGTGATGTATTGGGTTGTGTTGTCATGTGGTTTGTCCCGAGCCACAAGTCCCGGATGACCGAGTCCCGAACCCCGAAACCCGAATTTCGGGGTTCGGGACTCGGTTGTCTGGCACTCGGAGGTCGGGACATTGCATGTGGGAGTTGGGACATGAGATTTTTGAATGACTATTATATTTTACATCTAGCATACAATGAAGACTGAATGGGACTAAACTCCTTTGGCTCTCTTCAACTTCTCCAGCATGGCAGTGTATATCTTCACCTCTGCCAGCTTGTCTTGGATTCCCTCATCTTGCTTCCTCCAACAATGACGCCAGGCGTTCTCTCATCCACCTCAGTCCCATCAGTGGGGGATTCGAAGTGTCTTTCAACTTCTCCGGAAGAATCAAAGCCTCATCCTCAACAGCCTCCTACAACAGATGAGCCATGAATCAAGACAATAGAGCTGACATCTCACCGCCCAACACTGGTAGTGAGCAACGCAGGAGGCCATGATGTCATCCCAATGCAATGGCTCATCCGGGATTGTGGTGTCACCCATCCACCATGGATGTTCATATTTTCCCACAATCCGGGTCGGCTGTCCATGCAATTGCAACATCATCAAACGCCAGGAGGTGGGATGAGAAGACGTCGTCCGGAACCGTGTTCCAGGTGAGCATGGGATACAATTTGAGGATATAAGCGACTGGGACCGGAACAACCGACACAATATTGTGAGCAGCAGAGTACTGCAGCAGTGGTGTGACGAAGCTCTGTTCAGATTCTTAGCATGGATCAACACAGTCATCAGGGCAGCAGTGACATACATTCATCTCCCATTGCACCCCGGCTTTAAAATACTTGATCCGGTCAGAAGAAGGAACATTGCTGGCAGCTTCCGTCTGATATTGAGAGATGCATGCGCGGACGCGCGATGCAGCCATTGCCAATGTGCAGGATATGGTTGAAAGGCCCAGCTTCAGGGGTTGGTAATGATTGCCGGGATTGGGAGAGCCGGAACTGGATGCATGACTTGCAGGCATTGCTGATGCAGGACTGATGACGCTGGCAATGGAAGTGGAAGATGGTCAAGATGTGAAGATAACAATCACTGATGGATGGATAAGAAATTCAAACTCCGACATGGGCTGTTCCGGACAATTCCCGGGACTCAATTATGTTTCTGGAAACAGGGACTTTATGAGAACACAACATTCATTCATCCACATCCTCTATCAACGCGTTCTGTAGGTCTTGAAACGCTGCCTGCGCATCCTGTGCGAGCAACGAATACATTTGTGATTGCCTTCCGGAATAGCATGCGTGACCCGGAAGTCGTTTCTCCAATGATTCCTGCATCCGGTCGCCCCACCGGGTTGCTTTCCACAAAAAAAAGTTGCACGTCCAATCCATCTCCAATTTGACCAGTGTCATTTCTTCCCTCCATCGATCCCGCAGTGCCTTCGCCCTCAGCCAGTGGACTCGGTAAACTTGAAATGGGTCCCATCAGGTACCCGCAGACTATTTCATGCAGGCGGGAACTCACATTCCTCATTCCACGATTGATCCGGACCCCCGAGGTCGACTTCAACAGACCAAAACCAAGCCAAAGATTCATTGCGTTGACCCCGGGCATTCGGGTCGCCCACCGCAGTGCTGATTTTGAGTTGCTCCCGGAGCAGGGGTTTGTATTTCTGAAGCTGGTCCTGCCCCGGCTCAAGTTTCATCATTTGCTTCCTGGTCTTTGTGTATATGCTGGCATGGAGGGAGACTGCCTGCTGCACCGACGTCACCTGGGACCAGGCTCGAGTTTTCAGGGCTTGGGATTTGGCCTGCCTAACGGTCGTTCGGAACAGGATGGCCTTGTTGCACAGGTGGATGCGGAGATTGTGAAGGGCATCGTTGGCCTGCCCTTCGCGAAGCGACATCTCCAGGGGAATCAGATCCTCTGCCATGCATCGTCTGCATCGATCAACCCCAAGGTTTGATGGCAACGGGATGACGGTGAGCTCGGGAGAGTTTCTCCATGTATCGGGTGCCTCCGTGAAATCTGCCGGGTCATCATCGAGGTCATCCAGAATGTCTAAGTTCAAGTCGTCAGGTTCATCATCTGCATCGAATCCCTCCCCGAGATGCGTCAGAGCAGACCGAGTGAATCCGTCTATCTGGCCTTGGAGCCGATCGCGTTGACGGGCGATGTCCAATCTCTGTGTCTCCGTGGATCTTCTTCCGATCCTTCGTACCTCGATGAGCAATGCGATCTGAGCCTCTTCAATTGCCAACCCCGTCGATATCCACGTCGCCACAGATCTGCGAGAGGGTGCCGCATTGCGGGCATCACCCTCCTCTAATAATCTAAGCTCGATCTCCTTTTTGCTCGGTGCTGAGTGCATTATTAATTTTGAACTTGATGGAGACAATGGACGTGGACGTACCCTTCTTTATATTGATCTCATATTCGTCCATCGCCGCAGGATCATTCATTCTGCTTGACTGAGCTATCCTCTCCCTGGCCAACCATTCGGTCTTTAAATCAGCGGGTGCTGCTTCATCCAGTCTGTCGAATGCCTTCCCGCTTTCCGAGATGCCATTCCTCGCCAGCTTGTATTTCCGGCATAGAGTCCTTTTCATGCGGATCATCTTGCAGAAATTCGAGTCGTTCATCTGATAATCAAGGCATTCCTTTCGGTGCGGAGATGACATTCCCCGAGCAGCGGGGGAAATCAGATTGAGCCGTGCCCATAGGGTCTCCATGATCTCTCCGTCGATCCGACCGATGCCTTCAATAAAGTTGGACGCATACCGGACGTAGCAGCTGTCCTGATGGCCGTGAACATGCCACAACCCGATTCCGGGAATGATGTTTAGTTCCGGGGACATTGCAAGAAAACGGCTTCGATCCACCCGAACCCGAAAGTGTTTGTTGTATTGACAGTTGATATCGTAGAAGGTGACGGCCCTGGTGATGCCTTCCATGTTGTGCTGGGAGGCCTCGCAAAGGGCGTAGTCCATGTTCATTTGTCTGCAAGCGAAGCTCCGTTAACTCGTGAACAGGGAATGGCCCATGTGGCTTGCCTTTCGCCTTTCTGAAAATCAACCATGGAGTGAGGGACAAAGCAGCCGTGTCGGGCACATGCGACTCCCCCGATCCCGGTGGACTCCAGCTTGTGCCGAGCAGCATTAGCTTGATTCACTGCCCGGTGGTTGTTGCAGCTCGATTTTTCCACCGTGTCAGCAGCCTCTGCCAGATGCATTTTATACCTGTCCTTTCCCACCATGAATCCAAGCCCATCGGACAGCCACACTTCATCGAATGGCTTAATGGGATGCAGATGTTCGGCTTTGAAATTGCCGTCCATCACAAATGACCGGGTGTATTTCCAGCTTGGAGAGCTCGTATTATGGTGGAGGCTGCATCGGTGGTTGAACGGGACTCACTCATCAAGGGATTCATCCTCTGACAACAGCACATTAATACCAGGCTGAGGACATGCCGGGCAAAATAATGCGAGTTCTCCTGTGCTCAGGGTCGTCGGAACGATGGCCGAAGCCATGCCATTTCATTGTCTTCAACTGCCTCCACTGTCGAGCAACCCTCATGAGCTCCCTGTATCGGTCCTTGCCACATGCTTTGTCAATATGATGTCCAGCAGATGAAGGAGGGCAAGGCATTACCGGAACGAGGTGTGGAAACATGCTCGAAGGTCATTCTCCGGAGCTTGCTGTAATAGTTCATGGCCGAAGGTGCCACATTCAAGGTTGTCCAGCAGAAAATCATCGAGCACTGCGAAGGTGAACGCTGTCTTGGGCCTGTTGAAAGATGGCGGGGAAAAATCCATGTCGAAACATTTGAATGTCCGGACTCATGGCATTCGGACAATCACAGCATCGAACCTCCAGGCGATGAACTCCAGACTTGTCGATGATGACCATGGTGTTTTCCCTCGGCTGGAACTCTGGTCCAGACACAAATGGCAGATCTTCAGGCTCGAGCTGGTCTTCAGGTTCGTCTTCTTCGAACAAATTCCACCTATCCACGACCGCCTGGACATTGTTTTCCATCATGGCCAAGGGTGTATGATGAGTCCCACATGAGCGAGACAACTCCACTCGAAGAATCGTCCATTCCATTGACTGATCCAGTGGAAAGGATTGCTGCAATGTTGACTCCTGCAACAGCCAGGTGCAATAGAGTGGCTGGCCAAGACAATCTTGACATTTGTACACCCCATCCTGTTCGCAGATGACGCATCTCCTGTCTTCTGGTGGAGCTTCTCTATCCAGGAGGTGATGCAGATATGATCCCTGCCTTGGCAGCCATTGCCTGAGGTAGTCGTTTTGACTCTGGAGTTTTTATACTCAGCCATCATCTGAATGAATCTGGAATATTTTACATGAACTTGCCATGGTGTTTTGGAGCTGCAAAGGCTCGAATGAGCCTTGATCTCCTGGAATATTGTCAGGAAAGTCTTCCCAGGAGGTGGTGCCTCGACAGGCTGAAGTGTTTGTGA